>LJSK01000151.1:5949-39992 GCA_001299535.1 Leptomonas seymouri
GGAGGAGGAGGAGGAGGAGGACAGCGCACCCAGCGGGAGCCCGGTTCCTCTACTGCTCACCACGGGCTGCGGTCGAAGCTCCCGGGGGCACAGCGGCCGCGCTTACCGGCCCTCCCGCTGGCGTGGAGGGGGTGGGCAGAGCACCCGCAGCCGCATCCTCGCTTCTACTTTCGCTTTCCTTCAATAAGAACTCCACCCACATCGAGGCCAGACCGGACTTGCTCGTGCTTGGACTGCCACCGCCGCCGCTTCCCTGGCCGACTGCCGCAGTCCCCGAAGACGGATTTGCTGCTTTCCTCCGTCGCCAGCCAAACAGGCCGATGCCACCACCGCCGCTGCGCACTTGCCCATCGGGGCCGCTGCCGGGGGGGCGGGGGTTGTTTGGCCCGGGAAGCAGCCCTGCCAGCTCCTGCGTCGCCTCGTCCCAGTCGAGCAGCCCACTCAGCACCTTCAACATATCCTCGGCCTCCTTACGTTGTTCCATAAACGCATGAATATACTTCGCGAGTAGCTGCGACACGATTCGCTTGTCCACACTCGTCTCGGTGCCCTCCATGCTGTGCGAAGCCGTCTTCTCCAACACCTTACGCACCTCCGCCAGCTTGCGGTACAGCGTTGTCACCTCTGCATCCTTGGCGGCGAGCTGCGCTCCGTAGCTCTCACGCAGTGCCACCTTCGCCTGCTCATGCTGCTCCATCGTTCGTCGTCTTTCCTCCAACTCCCTCTTGAGGTTCTCAGCCTCGAGCTGCGACTCCAAGGTCAGTGCCTCCACCTCATTCCGCTTCGTCTCCTGGAAGCGCTCCAGCACTATCTGCAAGTTCTCCACGCTCTGCTTGGATGACAGCAACTCCTCGTCCTTGGATTGCAACATCAGCTGAAGGGACTGAAGCTCTTCGTGAAGAGAGGCAAGAGTTTGCTCTTGTGTCTCTGCGTCAACTTCGGATTGCTGCAGCCGTACCTTCCAGGCCTCACGCTCTTCGCGAAGCTGCTGCACCTCTGCTGTCGAGCGTGTCAGCTCCTCCTGCAGTTCTAGCAGCCGAGTGTCGCCGGTCCCGACACGCGACTGCATCTGTCGCACTGTCGCATCCTTCACAGAAACCTCTTCGCGTAGCTTGCCAATGGTTGTCCATGACTCTGCAATCTGCTGATTCAACGACTCGTTGATTTGTCGGGCCTGCTCGTATGTCTGCTCCCACTCTCGCTGGACGCGCTCTGCTCGAAGGACGATGCTGTGCTGCTGCATGCACTCTGTAATAAGCAAGGAGAAGAGCTGGAGAAGGGGAAGCTGATCATGTGCCTTGCGCTGCCGCACAGTCTCACGCCGCCCTTCATCTGCGTAGCTTTCTTCTTCTTCGCCGTCGTTGCTGTCGAGCTCGCTGCTGCGGCTGCTGCTGCTGCTGCGCCGCGAGTTCGCACTCATGTCATCCTTTGTTGACTCTCTGTGTGCAGGTGGTGGTGGCGGTGCACCTCTATGCAGCGCATCGCCACCGCTCTTGTGATGTTGTTGCATCGCCTGCGTGACATCCACGCCCAGGCGCGTGAGTGTATCCACAGTCATACGGCGCACCTGATCGGCCGTCAACTCCAGCGACTGAACCCTATCTTCCAACTCCCGCTTGATGCTGGTCAGCGCAGCGAGAGAAATGCTGATGCTGCTGTCTGTTTCTTTTTCAGCGAGTTGCCTCCGCTGTGCCTGTTGCTGCTCCGCAAGGTCACTCCTGCACTGCTGCAACTGCTGCTGAAGCGATGCTCGCTCCTTCTCTAGAGTGGCGGTGTGCAGCATTGCTGAGGATGCCATATCCTCTGCCTCCGCCCGCGCCTTGCTCGCAGCACTGATTTCCTCCACTGCTTGCGCTGAGCATTTGTGCGCCTGCTGCAACTCCACTTGAAGTTTACAGAGCTGTTCTTCTAGCTTCTGCTGCCGTTGAGCAGCAGTTGCCCTTGTCTCGGCAAGCTCATTTTCCAGTGCAGCTTCTGCCTCTGCGTGATCTTCTTCCAGCTGCGCTCGCGCTTCACGATACGCCTTCTCTTCGGCTTTCATGCGGTTAGTGAGCTCATCCATGGTGTGCCGACATTCTTGGACTTCACGCTTGAACGAATTGCACTGCTCCACGCTGGCGTGCAATTTCTGCGAAAGCTGCTTGGCTTCATCAGCAGGTAAGCAAGAGGAAGCGGCAGCACTGCTGCCCACCGCAAGCTGAGAAGCAAGACTCGCCTTTTGCGTTTTAGCAGCGGTCAGCTCTTGCTCAAGTGCTTCGGCGCGCTGCCGCGCTGATTCTAGCTCGAGTGTCACTGCTTCTAGTTCCTCTGCTTGATGTTCGGTAGAACGCTGTTGCTTGATCAACGCTAAAGTCGATGTCAACTCGCTCTGCGCTTCTTGCAGCTGAACTTCCAATGTTCGGCGCGCGGCTTCCGCCGTCTGCAGCTGCCGCCTTAGTTGTGCGGCTTCCTCTACGCTCACTGGAGAAAGAGAAGGCGAAGTGCTCGGTGCTACCCCTACGTGCTCATCTCCTTCCTCCGCCAGCTGTTGCATCACATCGTTCCTTTGTTTTTGCGTGCCGGCAAGCCCGTCCTCTCCCTCCTCAGCACGGCGCCCCCACGAATCCAATGGCGCTTGAAGAGTAGCGGCCTTCTCTTGGCCCACCAACATCGGTGGCTCAGGGCCGTGCTGCTGCTGTTTGCTGGCAGCAGTGGTCGCCTGCAGGCTCGCAAGCTGTGAGCGCGCCTCTCTCAGCTGCGCTTCAAGGCTCTGACGCTCTGCCTCAGCCGTCTTTTCAAGCTGTGTCTGTGCTGCGCGCTGCTCACTTGCCTGTTGTAGAAGCCGTGTCTTCAGCTCCGCGCACTCTTGCACCATCTGAGCCCACTCTGCATCCGTGTGAGAGACGGCAGGCACAGCATTGAGTTTCGCTTGCAGATCGGCGATGGTCGCCTTCATCTCACCTGTCTCCTGCTCGAGCAGCTTCACCTTCTGCTCTAACGTCTTGTTCGCTGCCTGCGCGCATCTTCGCTCTTCGGAAGCGATGCGCAGTGCTTCCTTTGAGCTTTCCAGTTGCTCCTGCAAACGCTCTGCCTTTGAAACAGCGTCGCTCGCCTCTTGGTGTGCCCTGCTTAGCTGCGCTTCGTAGTAGGCAACAGTCTGCTCGTGGGAGACGCGCACCTCCTCCTGGTAATCATGAATGTCTCTCAGCATCTGTGCCTTCTCAGCCTCCAGCTCCGCATTGCGCTGCTGCTGTGATGCCAACATCGATGAAGCGGCGCGGCCTGTCGGTGGGGTGAAGGCATCGCTCCTATCTTGACGTGCAGCAGAATTAGATGTATCCCGTGCTTCTGGTGGTGGGGCAGAGGGCACATCTGCTGTTGCTGAGGTGGGTTCCGCGCGTGCCGTCGTGCCGGCGGGGTTGGAGGAAGACAATTGGAAAGAAGACGTCGCCGCGTTTGTAGCAGCAACCGCAGCCACTGGGGAGCTCGGAGCAGAAGCTTGAAATGGAGTGCGCGGATGTTGCTGCTGGTGCTGAGGAGTTGCCATTGCCATGGGCGGCCCTCGGCGTGGTGAACCGTCTGCTAACAGCCGCATAGATGTCGTCAGCGCTGATCCACCAGCATGCACGTCGTCTTTTTCCGCTGTGGGAGCTGGCTTTGACAGTGACAACAACGGGTGCGAAGACTCATCGCTCGCTGCATCAAATTTGTTGAGGTTGTGTCCCACTGCGGCTGGTGCATGCGGCACGGTGGCAGCAGATGTTGCTGGAAACGGCTGAAGCGAGGCGACAGGCGGGTGCGGCGGGGGCGCGGCCGATAACTTCATTGCTGGTTGTCGCTCCACCGTAGGCTCGTCGTAATGCTTATCAAGACTACGCACAGGGGTCTCTACGAGAAGCGATGCTCCGTCACCTTGCATGCCATAGGCCTCGCGGCTGCCCCTCTCTGGAGCTGCCGTGCGTCCATGCGGTGCATGGGAATCATAGGGGTCACCTGAGTTGTTGCATCGGTAGCTCTCTTCCGCTGCCTCGTCATCGGCTTTGCCCTCGCTCCCTTCTTCATCGTAGTCGGGCGAGGTGATGTCCTCTGCGAAGGTTTTTATCTTCTTCGTCCACTCCTTCCACATCTCCGTCTCACTACTGCTGCTCTTTCACCTTTCAAAAATACAGATGTAAGTCGGTCACCTGCAGCACCCCACACAATCGCAGCAGAATGAGGGGGGGATGGGTGGGTCGTCACAATACTCGGCAGCAAACCAACAACTAAAATTTGTTGGCGCTGCTTAAGGCAGGAGAGAAGTAAGAGAGGCGTCAGAGGCAGATCTCGCGCGGGTCAGGCCCATGTCGACCTGCCTGGTAGGGGTGATTCCAAGCAAAACAATGGAAGCGAAGCGACCGTAAAATGGGAGGGAAGCAGCGCCTGCTCAACCTCGGCGGAGAAGTGTCAGTCACGCGATTGGTGGGATTGCGGTTTCTAAGCGAAGGTGGTTTGTGGTGAAGGGAAGATGGACAAAGGACGGCGGATGGCGGAGCGCAGTGGGCAGATGATTTAAGAATTGCACTCGTGTTGAAGGCCATGGGAACGCATGGGAGCGGCAAGGGATGCGTGCGAAGGACCGATGGTGTTGTGAGTGGTGAAGTGATGGCTACCGGGGCACTTGAAAATAAGATGAAAGGAGACGGCTTTGCGTTTCTCCGTCGAAGACGCTGGCAAAGGCTCTTTGCAAGCAGTGCCGAAGAGCTCGATGCGGATTACGCAGCAAGCATCACGCAACGTGGACGCTGTCTGATGCGTGAGCACAGACACCTCCGAGGCTCGCACAACGAGTACTGTTCGATGAACTCTCGCATGTGAGCAACGCTTTAGAGAAAAGAGAAAGCAATCGAAGGAAGCCTCGCGTTCACTGCCCCTTCGACAACCACAGATGGTGGTCACGCCCCTACCGGTCGGGCACACCTCATTCCCTCCGCGATGGCGAGTCGACGAAGCTGTCCGCTATGAGCACCGAACCGCGACGGCGGCGAGGAGACGCAAAACTGCTCGAGGGACTTCTCCTGCGAGAACCACTCCATCCGACCTCCCCGGCGCTTCGACCTCCGCGTGGCGGACGCGCGCGGCTTTCAATGCCCTCATCGGTTGCTGACGATGAGGACGAGCCACCCCGTGGATGGCCGGAGAGCGAGTACCCAGTCGGCACCGGCACCCGCTGAGGGCAATGCATCGGATCATGCGACCCATCCTTGCGCTGTTGACAGCAGATGGGGCAGTACCTCGCCGGATTCAAGGCGTCCGGCACCTGTGGGCAGTCCATGAAGACGTGCCCCTTCCCACCGCACTTAATGCAGAACAGCGGCAGCACCGCTGCTGTGGCTGAGAAAGAGGCACTCGATGCCTTCTCCGAGGCAAGCTCGCCGTCTTGCGCCTTCAGCTTCGGACACGCCGTGACGTGGTGGTAGCCGCCGCAATACACACACCGCACTGTGCGGCGGTGCATCGCAGGCTTGAGGGACTCGCTGCGTCGCACGTGCGCCGCTTTGAATTGCTGCGTCACTGCCATATTCGACACCGGCACCACCACCACCGTCGACACCGAGGTGCCCCCGTCCGCGGGTTCTGGAAAGACACGTGAACGCTGCTCTCGCCGGTTTGTCAAAGCAGTCGCCTGATCGGCCAGCACGGCGGCTGCGTCCTCCACAGTGGTCAGGCCCTCAGCCTCCATCACGGAAGTGAGAAACTGCCTCGGTGCTGCCGTTGTCGCATCCGATGCATCGGCGCGTGCTGTCAAAGAGGCCTCATTGCTCGTATCACTGCTGCTGTTGCTGTTGTTTGGCTCCGTCCCTTCCAAGGCCGCCACCGCAGCCGCCGAGCGCGTCGCACAGCTCTGCCACGTGTGGCCCGGTGCACTGCAGAGGCCACACGACAACTCAGAGAGCTCCTCCACGCGCAGCAGCAAACGCACTGTCGGCGACTCGTGGTCATCGCCGGCTGCCGTCTCTGAGCGCTGATGAGCCGACAATGGGCGCTGCTGTGTGCGTTGCTGCAGCCCCGCCGGCGAGGGCCACAAGGACGGCTTCGCCGCCGCCTCTGCCACTTCCGTGGCCGCATCCCCACTCAGTGTTGCCCATGATGCTGAGGCCCAGCTGCTATACGCTCCTGCATAGCTCGGCGGCACCTCTGTCTGCCACCACGCAGCGGTACTGCGCAACAAATCGTGAGTCGCAGCGGAAGCAGTCGCTTGCGCAGAACCACGTGACGATTCCTTCACAGCGTCCAGTGAGACTGCAAGAGCAACCGCGTGAGAGAAGCTGCACTCCCCTCGCGCAGCGCACCGGCCCTCACCTCCAGGGCCTCCCGTCTGCACCACGTCCTCTAGCAGCGGCATCCGCGACAAGCCCACAGCATCACTGAGCACGCTGCGCCGCACGTAGCGCAGCTCCGCTGCAAGTGGGTGCTGGCGGGCGGCACGTGCCGCCTCGGCAAGCGAAGCACGGCGCTGGCGCTGCTGCTCGTAAGCTTGCCATACGTGCTGCATGGCGTGCACCGTAGCAGCGATAGAGGAGTCAGGGAAGGTGAGGCTCGCACATTCAACTCCGCTGCCCAGCGCGAGGCTGAGCACCCGTGTGTACACACGTTTTTCCTCGGCGTTGGACAGGTTCAAGGTGCCCATGGCGTGCCACAGCAGGCGCTGTAACGGGTGGCGGGCGCCTGCACCTCCGGAAAGAAACTGAGCGTAGTGCTGCATGCGCTCCCGATTATCAGCAGATTGCCCTAGTGGCTGCCCCTGCGACATGGAAGAAGAGGACGGCTGGATGTCATCGCTACTGCTCAAAGAGTGAATACACAGCCGGTCTGCATCCTCCAGCGGCACCACCATCAGGGGTAGTGCGACGAGTTCTTCCGCGGAGGCAGAGCGGAGGTGATGCTGTGCACCTATAGGAAGCGACGCCAGCAAACCTGGTGATGCGCCACGCATGCGCTGTGCCACCTCCTCCAACGCATCCGCCAGTGGCACATCATGCGCGTAGTCATTTAACACAGGGAGGCCTTCCGCGTGAAAGACGGCTGCGATTTCGTCTGCGGTGACGTCGCCGCGGGTGTGCAGCTCATACAACGCCGTGCCGCCGCCCTCCTCCGTGGCGACGGAGACGAGGCGGAAGTCGAAAACGAGCGACTTGCTCGGCGGTGCGGGCAGCGCGCCACGCCGGTGGCGGTCGCCGTCCCCCGCATACGAGGAAGAAGCAGACCGCATGTCAGGGACGTCCAGCGAGACGCCGATCCGCCACTCCGGCTTGAGCCACGGATGCGGCGAAGGAATCGCTGCGTTGGATTCGTTGTTTGCTATAGAACATGGGAGTTGCGCCGCACTGCGCCGTGGCAGAGGTGGGGCGGTGAAGAGACGCTGCAGTCGCTCGAACCGCTCGACCGTCTGTTGCGAAAAAGGGCACAGCGGCGTCTGCACGCGCAAGACACACCGGACGGTGCCCTGGACGCGCAGAAGCCCGCGCGCGGCATCGAAAAACCCACCCTGCACGAGAGGATGCGGATGCACATCCGCGGGGAGCTGCGCCACACCGGCGAAGTCCGCTGCAGCACCGCCGTGTGCCGAGGCTGCTACCTGCGCCAATGGAATACCATAGGTAAGATCAGCCCCAGTCCGTACCTCACGCTGCCGCTCCGCATGAGCGCCAAGATAGGGATTGAGGAGCACCGCCGCACCACCCCCTTGCCTATCTCCTGCGCCCACAGTACCCCTCTGCCCGAAACCGTTGGATCGCCTTTGATTAGCGTCCTGATAGCGGCGCAGGGCGGAGGCAACGCTAGCTGGCAAGCGGCACACCACCCGATAGATTTGCTGGACCAAGTCAAGCTGAGCCGCATTGCGAAGAAACAACGCGTCGCTCGGCGTTTGGGTGACCAGCACAAGCCCTTTATGCTGGCTCGTCCACTGATTAAACAAAGCAGCGGGAATAGGGTGGGAGCCACTGCTGCTACCACCGCCACGACGCAGTAGCGAAGAGATGACGGGAAGGGCAACATATGGGCGGCACCCAGGCAAGGACGCGTCGATCACACGCGTCAGAAGAGAGTCGCTGGGGTCCTCAGGCTGAGGCTGCGCGCTGGCCTCGAGAGAAGTCGCACCGGCTGCCGCTGCACGGCGCGTGTGAATGGCGAAGAGACGCCGGCCGTCTGCACCGCCGCTGGAAGAGCTACAATCGGTCCATGCAGCGCCCGCCGCAGCACTCACCTGCGAGGCCGCGTAGCACCGAAGACCACACGGCTTATAAGGTGTAAGGACTCGAGTGCGGGTGGCAGCGGAAGCCGTGGGAGGGCCGGCTGTGTGCCAGTCACACTGCACAAGTCGCAGAGGAAGTGTAATACGAGGTGGCATTGATACGCTGTGTGGATTCCTATGTTACTCCAAAGCAAAGTGTAGGCTGTACGCGGCGACACCAGACACAACGGGGGGGATCTAAAGAGCGCTGGACCATGCGTCTGAAACGCGCGCCACACTCCACCAATACCGTTGTCAGCACGAAGGATGTAAACAGCAAGTCGAGAAGATGAACGCACTGTCCCTTACCACCACATAAACGAGCGACACAGAGAAGGACGGAGCGGCGCTTGCGTATGCATGCGTGTCCCAACGTAGCAAGAGCGTTGGCGGGAAGCAAACAGCCTTTAAGGCCCATGAAGGCACCAATAGATAAGCGAAATAGTAGGTAAAGAGCACGCTGCGGGAAATCGCAGCACCCGCAGCACCATCGTTCTATCTTTTTGTTTTGTTTTGATTTAAGCAGCGGAGCAATGCACGCGCACCTCATACCTTTACGCACCGATAAAGTAGAGATATCCGCCGTAGTCACCCCCGAAGGAGTCGACAGCGTGCGCTCGGTCAAAAGCAAAAGAAAAGGGTGCGTGCATAGACCCATGACGGCATGCTCCTCGTGAATACCCGGGGGAGGGGGGAGGAGGGGGAGAAGGGGGGAAGGGGGCAAAGAGCGGTGCATTGCGCGGCGATCACGACCACGCAAAAGAAAAAAAGAGAAAAAAAACAGACGAAGAAGAAGTGAAAACGCCACGGCGCTTCCCACGCGTCAACGGCTGATCAACAAATGTGTGTGTGTTGCGTATCATAGGGTGTAGGCTTTATTGGTGTAACCGTCGTACATGATCGGCGGTCCACAGGGAACGCGGATGCGCATGATGAGTTTCGCCGCCTCCTGCGCGGCCAACGCGCCCGTTGATGCGGCAACCGAGGGCAGATGCACGCCCGCGCCGGCCCAGCGGGCAACCTCCTCGCATGCCTTCGGGAAAGTATTTTGCATCGCTTCATCCCCCGTCAGCCACACCGGGGAATCCATGGTCGACGCCGTGGGGCTTCCGGGTGCAGGATGTGCCGTCTTTGCCAGCAGGGTGAGGCGCGCCGCCTCCTCCGCAATCGCCTGCCCCGTAATCCGGGGCTGGGTGGAGCCGTCGCTGCGGAAGGCGGCTAGCCGCTGGAGCTCCTCATAGCACAGGTAGGCCACTGCCAGGCACGCGGCACGACGGGCGCCTGCATCCCGGTCCATGTCATCGGCGATGCTCTGTGTGATCCAGGTGAGTCGGTGGCCCAGACGCTTCCGCCACTCTGGCTCCTCGGTTGCCAGGTAGTCAGCCGAGAAGAACACCATTCTCAGATCCCAGATGCTCTCCACAACTGCTGCCGCGTACTTTGTGAGAAGTGGCTTCACCACACGTCTCACCTCCTCTACGAGTCGTTGTGTACTCCCACCACCTTCCTCAGCATCCGCGCATGTTGCCGTCGCCTCTACGGCGTGCGCCACCTTCCCCCACGCCTCGTCTGCAATGCACGCCACATCCTCGAGGTGCTTGGCACGATAGATGTCCTGCAATTCGCGGTACCATATTGTCGTCGTCGTGAAATCTGGCAAGTACCCGGTGAGGGGCAGATTGAGAGACGGGCACTGAGGGGGTGGCAGATGTGCCTTCAGCGATGTCTTCTCGCCGTCCTGGCCAGTGGACGCCGTCCCGGATGGCGGTTCGCCTGCAGTACTTGATGCGTGACGATGCCCCTCAGACGCCCCAGGACGCTCTTCACAGCCAATCTGGCCATCCACGAAGCGTCGAACTGCATAGAGAACACACCACACAAGCACTTCCTCACTTGTCAGCAAAGGTAGCAACCGAGACACCGGAAGCAGTGCCGCTGATGCGTCTCCGGTGTGCGGGACAGGGAAAAGACGGGTCCTCAGCTCTGCTACAGCGAGCAGCGGGTCTGCACAACGCGGGTCTTGAAGGAGAGCGTGAAGTCCCTCCGGCAGCTGCTGAATCATGGGCCTGTTTAGCTTCGCCGTGCACTTCTCCATCGCCTCCATGAACGCGTCCTCGGGAGGGGACTGGCGTCGTATCATCCCCGCCACGATGCTCGCGATGTCGTGGTAGCTCTTCGCGGGCAAAGGGAAGATTGAAGAAGAATGTGTGGAGGAAAGAGAGGGGTGGCGCGGCAATGCGGCCTGCTCCTGCTCCGAGAGGGACGCCCACCAGCGGTGAAACGCATGATGCAAAATGCAGGGGTAAGGCAGATGGCTGTGAAGTGACATCGAATCTGCGTTGCTCGTCGAGAACTGGATGCAGTCGTCGGGGTTGTGTGCGTCGAACCACGCCTTTAACGCGGCAAAGGGCTGGAAGATGCGCAGATCCTCCATCTTCACCTGCGTCGGAGTATGTGGTCGGACAACAACTCGGGGCGGGCAGTACACCTGCAGAAAGCCGAGCAGCCCGCAGCTGCGCACCAGCACCACCGGGACATCCGGGTAGCACCTATGGAGGCAGGTTTGAGCCAGCAAGGAGATGGGAGAGAGGTCTGCATAACGCTCGCTGACGAGAATCAGCGAAGGCAGTGGCACTTGGAAATCCAAAGAAGTCGGCGATGACGTGTCACCCCCCACCACAGGGGGGAAGCGCTTCATGAATTGCTGCAGAGCTGAAACGCCCTCCACCTTGTGCTCCACCAGGATGCCCGTCGACGCACAGACCGGAGTGGCCGTTATATCAGCGTTCGACAGGGTGCTGTGCAGGCATCCCGCTTGCCAGTCCTGCGCCACAGCTTCTGCATAGGCCTTCACCCATGCCTCAGGGGTAACGAACGCGGACATGCCGGTGCACTGCTCCCCTAACGCACACACACTCTTCAGCACCGCCGTGGCGAGCGGCGTACCCACAGACGAAGCGGGCACAAAGAAATTCGCTGCCACATCTTCCGCCGTCACAACGCGCTCATCCACCAACGTGACGGCGGGCACACCAGTGAGGAGAAGCGACTTCAAAGTCTCCGCGATGGCGGGGGTGACGCCGATGGCCACGACATGGGCGGCCTCCAGCGCAGCCTGCCCGTCAGCACCCCACAGACGCAGCTGGCGGTCAAACTTCAACTGCTTTACGTTTCCCCCAATGGCACTTCCATTTTCATGAGAGGCAGGTACCGGCATTTTCAATAGACTCGCCAAGTGAGCTAAATACCTGAAAAGTAAATAAACTAAACACAGAGAGAAGCAAACGGTTCTCGCTGCTGCTCTTCTGTCCGGTGGTATCCCAACAGCCGGGGGGGAGGAGGAAGGAGAGGGGGAAGAGGTATACGCCGTTAAACAAAGGGAAGAGGGGGTCCGAGAACAGCTGAGAGAGTTGAACTGGAGTCTGGAAGAAGAAAAAAAAAAAAACAGCAGGATGCATCGGGGGACGTCCGGTAAAGGACGTGAGCAACAACGTGGATGGAGCACAGGCAGCGCTGCCTTCTTCCTTTACGAACTGCTTATTCTCCTCTTGTCGACTTAGCTTTGCTGGAGCGTGTGTGGGCACAGCTGGTGCTTTGAACGTGCACCTTGGCCTTTTTAATTTTTGTCTCCCTTTTACCATCACGTTGCGTTGCCTCATAAGCCAAACGCCAAAGCGCTTCGCCTCTGTGTGCCGGCCCTCGCGATGTTCCACTCCCCTACATCAGGCACCTCTGTATTCTCCTTTTGCTCTACTTCAGTTTTGAGCACTCTGACGCTTAACGCAAAGCTCAACCTCAGCAACACCAATGAAAACACTGATAACAAGGGTAAGTTGCAAAACAAAAGTAAAGAAATAAATAAAGAGAGAGAACTGTACATACTTCAGACAGCACGCGCAAGGGAGAGCAGAGCGCACTCCTGAACGACAACTGCTGATTCCACGGTTAAACAACGCGCACGTCCCCACGCATCTAGGAGAGCATGTCGACAACACACCACTTGCAGTGCTCCCCTTACATCGTTCCGGGTCATCTAATATCTAAAGATAATGAGGGAGGGGAAGTGCAGGAGGGGAGCATGAAGCGCAAGAGGAGCAAAGAACCAGCAACGATACAAATCTACATCATTTCTGAAAAACAAAAAACCACGTATCAGATAAAGAAAATTAATACGTGGACCAACGTAAGTTGCTTGCTTTGCCCTGCAGCAAAAAGAGCTTGCGGTTTCCCCCTATCCCCTGTGATTCTCGGTTGACATCTCATGAGGCAAACGAAGTGCTGCCCCTTGGTGCAGTAATGCGCTGCTGTTCTGCGTAAGTCATCGCGTTTTTCGCCTTTCCGGTTTTGCTTAGCCGCTTCGCCGCGCTGCCCGTCCTCGGCCTCGCATCCGGTACGCGCATCAGCAAATTATTATCACTCTGCGTGTAGTACTGCTGTCGCTCCATCAACGCAAACGAACGACGTCCAGTGTTGCGCGTGTTGTGAACGGGGCGGATGTTTAGCGAGGGTGGGAGCGCGCCAGGTACCGTTGGGCGATTCAACGTTGAGGCGTCCACCACCGCCCCAGCGGCACCAGCCGGCACAGCACTCGATTTACGGCGAACAGCGCAGGAGGAGGCGGACCTCGCGGACCGCGACAGCCTCACAAGGCCGCGCTCGCCGCGATCGTGCGCGTCCATCGCGTCATACACATCTCCCTGAATTGCACCAAAAATGATACCACGCGATAGGGCTTCCTGCCGTGACACCCACCAGTCGTAGCCGCGAGCCGCGCACTCGCTGCACACCGCCTGTCGATCCACTTGGACGTAGTGCCCCGCTGTCCCTTCACGTCGACCACAAAGGTAGCACTGAAGACAGTTCACGTGAAAAAATAAGGAGCCCACAGGTACCCGCGTCACCGGGTCTACAGGGCCGCCGCAGGTGTGGCACGCCACGCAGACATCCTCCACCGTAAAAACCGGGCCGCGATAACTCGAGCGGACTCTGTTTTTGGCACGAAATTCGGTGTACTCTTCGGGAATCGTCTTGTACTGGGCGTTCAACGAGATAGGGATGATCATGCTGGCGCAGGCGCCATCAACAGCAGCGGATCGGCTGCCCAGCTGATCAGCGCGAATGCTGGCCTCTCGAATGACCTGTCGACCGCTGCGGCTCAATCGCTTTGCCACTACACCTGTCTCTGCTGGTTTGAACGTTTTGGTGGATGGTTGTGGGCTAGGCGTGAGAGCAACCTCAGGGGGCTGCAGCGCGGCCTCCTCCTCATGGTGCGGCTCATCCTCAGCTGCCGGTTGCATCTCTGGTGATTGCATCGCATCTAAAGGGATGGGCTGCATCAAATCATCAGGAAGCTGCTCTTGAGCAACCGCGACAGTTGCATCTGTCGCAGCAGCGGCGTCCTCCGGCACCGCTGTCTGTTCCACCGATGTCTCCATTGCTGTCTAGAGTAGAAAAAGAAAGCGTAGAGAGAAGGAAGGCCGTGTCTGAAACTGAGGAGGTCGATGCTGCTCAAAGAAGAGCAACAAACGCAAACTAATAATAAAACGAACAGCAATAAGGCGGCGCTTTACGGGTGCAGTCAACACGGAAAGTTCGGAATAGGAAGGTGTGCGACCCAAGGCGACTTGAAGTACGGTGTGGTGTGTGTGTGTGTGTGTGTGTGTGTATGAAAGGCACGCAGCAAACGAAGGGAGGGGTCAGAAGAGATGAAGTTTGGGTGGGAGGTGCACACTCTAAGTGAGCTCAGCGAGGCCGTGAGGAAATCGTCGATGATGTTATCGTCCCCTTCGTGGCACGTTCGCCTCAAATCGGCTTGGCACTTGAAAAAAAAAAACATGCTTTCCTATCCTGAGGGAGAAGCATGGCACTTGTGGCTCCTCTTGTTGATAGCAGTGCCGCACCCTGGCATTTCCAGTGTTCCAATCCCTTTCCGGGAGCAAAGAAGCCATGTAAGTCTGCGTCCCCGAAAAGAGGAGGAAATGCACAGCTGCAAACGCACAGGCCCTCAATCAGCACTTCCCTTGTTGCTGTCGTTTGTCGATTCCTTAGCGAGTGTGGATTACATCACAGTCACAAAGCAAAGAGAAAGTGGAGGGGCAAACAAAGAAGATGAAGAAAGCAGTCCGCACTGCAGACGCCTTCGCATCGTCTTTTTCTTTTTCAGCCTCCACGGCGGCCCAATCATCTATAATATATGCGTGAAGCGCCAAGATCTTTGTTTGTTTCCTCTATTAATGTGTTGTTGTTTCTTTTTGTTTACATCGGTGTCAACCCCAACGCCCCCTCTCTCACTCTCGCTCTTTCCCTAAAGCCAACAGAAACATATCGAAAGGAAAGAGAACGAGTTATATATACAGGTAGTACGAACAACAAACGCCAAAATACGCGAAGGACCAGTTTTAAGGCCCACTGCGCTTGTCTTAGCTGAGCTGCCGCCGCACCGACTCAGTCATCCACGCCTCCTGCTCATCATCGGTCAAGCCTTGTCGAGTGTAGCACTCCCCTTCTAGGCAAAACACTGTCACATCGCCCTCCTCATCACCCACTACGAGCACCGGCGTCTCCTGCTCCGCAAACACAATTGCACTGAGGTGACGGTGGTCTTCGAACTGGATGCTGGCACGCGGGCACATGACATCCATCATCGTCCACACTTCCGCGCTGCCTTGAGCAGTTGCCGTAGCGAAGATCAGCGCGTTCGTGGGCGACCACGCCACATCCTGCACCGCATCCTGACGAACGCTATTAAAACGCAGCTGGGCCGCGCTCGTGCCGACCTTGTATAGCCGCGTCGTCCAGTCCGCCGAGCAGGTCAGGAAGTAGGCCGCGCTGTACGGCGACCACCGCACCCGGTAGACGAGCTCGGCGTGCGACTCGTACTCAAAGTCGTAGTTCTCCGTCTGACTCTTGCTGCACTGCAGCACGGAGCCGTCCTCCGTCCCCACCACGTATATGGCTGTGTCAATGGGGCAGACATCGAAGCACATGCCGCCGCACTGACGTGAAAGCACTGCGTCGTCGCCGGCATAACCCGCAGCAGCACCACCATTACCCCCTGCACCACCGCCGCCCGCCGCATTACGCTTCTGCGATTGGCGAGGGCGCAGCTTGCCCCCACCCTTCCCCCCCGCCACGGCAACGGACTCCGCAGCAGCTGTTGCGGCCGCCTCCGCCTCCGCCACGCCCTCCACGAAGGCCTGCTCAACCTGCGTCCCTGGCTGACGATGCAAGTGCATGAGGTCCGGTGCCACACGCTCGATCGACTTCCCCACCGCCCACTGCACGACCCTCCCGTCTGCAGAAATGGAGGTGAGGAACTCACCCTGCTCTTTGCCTTTCGGAACCCACTGCAGCTCCCAAATAGCCCCGGTGTGCTGGCCCGCAGCGGCGGTGGCGGGGGCGATGGAAGGAAAAACAACATCGCGTTGGATGTCGTAGACAACGATTTCACCTGTGCTGCTGCCTACCGCCAGCAGGCTCGGATGCTCGTGCGAAAACGCCATGGCCGTGACGTCCGCCACGTGGCGGAGGAAGAGGATGAGCTCTGGCGCGAGGGGGTTCTTCAGCGACCAGCAGCAGATCATCCCGTGCGCTTCCTGACCCAGTGAACGCTTCAGCACCATACCGCCATCCACTACATCCGTGTCGGTGATGTCACCCCCTTGCGTAGGCTGCGGAAGGCCGTTGTTGTTGTTGTTTTTGCCGGCACGTGCGCTCGATGTGCGGCATGCCGTGTAGCCAACGGCCAGCATGTCCAGCTCGTGGCGGTTCCACGTCATGCAGGTAACACCACGGTTGCGTGTCAGCTGAGATGAGCCGAAGCGCCAGAGAAGGCGGACGTCCTCGCTCAGGCACACCGGCACGGTGCACTCGGGTACGGCCGCCTGCGCCCTGCCGGAGCCCTCTTTAGCGCCCCCCGTCTCCGCGTCCGCCCTGCCGTCGCGGTCGGTGGATGGAAGGAGCTGCGCTTGCGGCGGGGATACAAGTTCGTCCGTCACGGCGGAGACAGGGGGTAGCGGGCTATGCGCCGTCGCAGGGGAAGGAGGCAGCGGAGGAGGAGCGGTAAGCTTCCCACCGGCAGCTGCGCCGTCCGCGCCACCACCCTCGCTGCTGCTGTTTTCTTTCAGCGGCACTCGCCTGCTGGCCGGATCCATGGTGATGCCGCGATAGGCCAGCTGGGCCGCTTCCACATAGTTCTGCACCACCGCCCGTTCCATAACTCGCAGCGTGGACAACAAGGTGTCCGCGAGCATCCATCGCTTACTCGACTCTACGCTCACTTTGGGGTTCGCGGGTTCATCCGCCGCCGACTGAGCACTCGGCATCGCTTCATTGGACGACAGCACGGTGGACTGCGCCTCGTCGCTGTTCTGGTCATCCTCCGCTTCAAATTCCGTCGTCTCATCCCCTCCGTTGTCGCGCAGCACGTCATCAACGTCTCCTCCGCCTCCTGCAGCCTCATCCTTTTGCTGTTGGGAAACATCCCGCTCATCTTCCTCAGCGTCGTTCATGTCCTCCAGCGCGGCTTCGTACGCGTCCTTCAGCATCCACGGCGTCACCTGAAGGCCACCGCTGTCCTTCTTCGCCGGTGGATGCACCTCAGTTTGGATGGACTTCATGGGAGCACGCAAGGTGGCCACGCCGGTACTGTGGAAGCGCGTGCCCTCATCCATGCGATACGCCTCCTCCAGCGCGGCGTAGGCCTTGTTGCGCGCCTTCACCGCGGCAACCTCCTCGGTGTCCGCCTTCGACACGGCCTCGTCGTGGTGGCTATAAAGAAAAATAGTTGGCGTTTCAGACAGCGTCACCATGGTGAGCGCCTTGCTCCACGCCGCTTTCTTCGCTTCAGACATCGGCGCCGGTCGAACGTACGCGGCCTCGGTCAGCAGCGTGTTCTGCTGCACGAGACGCGGAATGGTGCGCGAGGTGCTGCTGCCGCGGTGCTGCCCAGAGGGACTGGCAGCGTTCATGGATTGGTAGGTAGTATCGAGCACCGATGTCGACTGATCTGCCATGTGACGGTCGTTCGCGAAGGACAAGGAGTGGATACTGGACTCGAGGCTCTTCAAGCTGCTGTCGCCGCCATGGCGAGCGCGCTGGCTGCCACCACCGCCGCCAGCCATAGAGCCTTCATGGTCCATGCTGACGGTAGACGCATTACGGTTCATGCTACGCATACTCGTGTTCAGCATGAAGGACGAGTGCAGAAACGAAGTGCCCAGCTCCGCGTTCATCAGGACGGTGGTGGCGTTCGAATCCTGCGTCATGTCCAGCCGCATGCTGCCGTTGGTCCCGCTGCTAATTTGCGGCTCGTGGGTCAGACCGCCAAGACTGTGACGGCGCTGCAAGGGCAGTGGGGTGCGGTTGACGCCGCCATCCAACACATGCACGGCACCCTCCATCTCATTCTTCAACTCCAGCATTCGCCGCTTCGCCTCCTCGCGAGCGGCCATCGTAGCCCGGCTAGCACGCGAGGTCATCCGCGTGCTCCTCTCGCGTGTAGAGCATTGGGAGGATAAAGCAAAGTGTCCACTGGCGCTTCCACCGGTGTTGCTGCTAATGGCACCGGTGGACCGAGACGGCCGTGATACCTTGGACGTGACAGACGCGGTGTTCATTGTATGTGTGTGTGTGTGTTTGTTGGGAGGGTGCGTGTGCAGCTTGATATAGAACGTTGGTGAATCACAGCTAAACTGAGACCTTCGATAGACCAGAAGGGGAGGGGGAGACCGTCAGCACAGCAACAAATACGAATGTTAAAAGCAAAAAGAAAAGGGGAAAAGAAGGCGTCAACATGAAAAGTGCGCCAACAAGCGACACGTGAAAGTGCGACAACAGACGCGCACAGCGAAAACGAAATGACTGGCGGGGTTACCCACGCTTTCGTCATGCTTCTTCAAGTGTTCCATGAAGGGTTTACTGCGAGCCCAGCGAAAAAGAGAGGAGGAAGTTAGAGCGCATAAAGACTCAGTCCGACCACTAGCGCTGCCCTCTTTGTTTGCTGCTTTACTTCTTAAAACGAAACATGCATATGATTAGGTTTCATTCGAGTAAGACGAAGTCGCTAAAGCCCCAAAAAGCACTGGTTGGCACGCACGCGCACACAGGGATAGGCGATTCTATCGTTCGAAGCAAAAGAAAAGACAGACGCCGTACTCACCCTGCGAGAATAAACTCCTCAACTGGTGTGACGGAGTACATGTGCTCTGTCGGGTGCGGGCGGCTGCTCACATCCACAAAGGAAAACGGAATGCCCAGCTGCTCAAACGAAAATCTCTTTCCACCATCGACAGCACCGCCAGCGGCCACCGCTGCGGCACCACGCAGGTGACTACGTGTGATATCGTGATGGCCCCCGGCGCCAGCACTGCCCACGCCGTCTCCACCCTCCACTGACAACACAAAGTGACGGCCGGTACCACCACCACGACCTGATTTGCGGTTCCTGCTCGTGATCACCGTGTTGCTGCTGTCCCGCACACTCTCCACCCGGCCCATCGCGTTCTGCCGCGACTCGATCGAGGCCACCATCGCTGCCTCCAGCAGCTTCCGCACCGCTTTCGAGGCATAACTCGTGACCTCGTCCCGCTTTGTGCACGAAAACAGAAGCCTCTGCACACCGTAAAACTCCGGTGACTGGAGGACGCCAAGCAGCAGCTCCGCCAGCGCAGCGACGCCATCGTGCTGGCTGTCTTGCACGCTCACGGCATCAATCACCACCACCACGTTCACTGCCTCGCCCACTGCACGCAGCATGCGTTCGCGCAAGCGCGGGTGGCCAGGGCAGTCCACGATAGACACTCCGGGTGCCGTGTCTGGCATGCCCCGCTTCTTCGCGGCCAACAACGGTCCAGTGTTCTCCCGTGTACTTGTACGCGTTTCACGCAGCTGCATGTGCCGCACCAGCTGCCCAAATAAAGCTGTCTTGCCGCTGTCCGGGAGGCCGATGAGCACCGTCTTGGTGCGACGACGACGGCTGAACACAGCCCCGAGGCCCAGCGCTCGGCCAAAGACAAGACGTACGACCAGGTAGCCAAGCACCAGTGCCGCTGAGAGCCACACCCACTGCACGGCGGAGAAGTCGCTGGGGTAAGGCGTAGCCGTCGCCCTAGACGACGCTGCAGCAAGGCTATCCTTCCACAACAGCTGCTGCTCCACAGCACTCTCCAGAACCAGAGTCACCTCTGGCGCAGCTCCGTAGATTGACACCACCGCCTCCGGATGGCGTGTTCCCAGCTGGTTGCTGCTACCCAGGTGGGTGCGGATGCGCGTCACGACCTGCTGCACCACGTCTTGCAGGGCGGTAGCGTTGTGAAGCAGCCGGAGCATCCCCTCCCGCAGCAACGCCGCCGCGTCGGCCTTCGCCATATTCGTCGCCTGCACATCACCATTCACTGAGACACCTTCATTCAATTCGTGTATGCTTCCTGTCGTGATGGTGCTCTGCACACGGCATAAGTTATGAAGCCCCACGAGGACAGCTTTTTGAAGGACGTCTTCTTCTGCTGAGGTGATCATGCCGGGCAGAACACGGGCCTCTGAGCCGGTGTGATGCTCTGCTGCGTAGTGCTCCAGTGCCACCCGCGCTGCCTCTACCACCGTCTCATTCACTAGTCCTGTGTACAGCTCACTCATTCTGTTCTTCTTCCTTTTCCTTTTTGATGAACTGCCGCGTGTGCCAAGAGGGAGAGAGATGCCACCGTCCCTCTAATGCTTAAGACCTTCTTAACGAATGTGCTCACGGACAGGCACCCTAACTGCAGCACTCGAATAAAAAACAAGGGTAGCTTCTATCAAATGACGTTCAAAGAAAGGAGCCCTGTATCTCGACGATGCAATTACGGCTGCGCAGCTGTGGTAATGGGAGGAGTGGGGGAGGGGGGGGCGAAAGCAAAAGCAAATAGATCCTTAAATAAGGAATTCGCAGTCAAGGAGAGTAACGACAGCAATGACGGGGATTGAATTCGCACTGCCCATTAAGTAGAGGGAAGCGACGTATCTCGGTGTGTCGACACGGGGCTTGAAGGGTAGCAAGGAAAGCACCACGAGTTGGATATTGGTTTCGCGGTACGGGCCGGACAGCACAACAAAAACTAATAATAGTGATAATAAGAAAAAATATATATTAAGGGAGTCACCCTTAGCCTGTGAATGCGCTGGATGACAGATTTGAAGACACACCGCGGGGCTTTCTTTAAAAAATAAAAATGTGGTGCACACCGTTTGCGCTAGCCCTATACGTGCATTGCGTTGCTTTCGAGAGCAAACGGCAGCCATGGACAACGACAAAGAAGGCGGATGAATGAAAATCGGGGGGGAGTAGAGAACGAGAAGAATACGCAACAAAATTAAAACAGCAATGCACAGTGGATGGCCACATCAACGGTTTCTACGCCGCGACAGCTTCACTCATCCCCCATCCCTGCAGCTGCGAGGAAGGCGCACAGGGGCCGCCGTAATTCTCGTTCAAAGATAGATGTGCAAGGCACTGTTCGGAGACCGCTCCCATAGCTGAAAAGAGCAAAGGCAGACGGCCGCCAACATCAGGCGCACCCTCCATCTCTCCTTTTTATTTTTTGTTTTTGTTAACGCTCCAACCTGCCCCTTCACATTCACATTGCATCTGATGAATGCATGTGCAATGGCCAAAACTTTCAACGCAACATCGCCGCATCCCTCTCGTGCAGATCCGCATCGGCAGCAGGCGCAAGTAACGCATGCTAACCCATGAGATAAGATAAGAAAGAGCCACTATCACCCGTACCACCCTGCTCCAGCACGGAACTCATCAACTTCCACAGCAACAGTAGTCAAAGGAACGACGCCCTTGTCTGTGAAGAGAACTTAAATGTATAATAATAAAAGGAAAAAAAAAAACGCTATCGAAGCTGCAACAACAAAGGAGAGGGGTGAGGGGGGAATAACAGCTGGAAAGGCCTCTTTCAAAAATAAATAGGCCAAGTCCATCACTTTTTGTTGAGCGCGGTATAAGACTTCTTCAATGCCTCGGTCAGCTGGCTGTACTCCGGCATTCCCTTCGTCTCTCCGTACACGACAAAGGTGACCGGGCGCTCAATCAGCTGCGAGCAGACTTGCTGCAGACCCTCCATAGTCACTTGCGCGCTGCCGCGGAGTGTTTCCTGGGGGGTGATCATGTAGTTGTGCACCAGTAAGTTGAAGCCCATGTCGTTCAGTAGCTGCTCGCGGCCCTCGCCAAGCAAGATCAACTGCGAGCTCAGCTGATTCTTTGCCATCTCCAAGTGATCCGCAGTCAGCCGCTGACTGATTGAGGAGCCTTGGTGGAGCATGATCTTCAGCAGGTTCTTCACGTTCGCGTGCGGTGCAGATCCGTAGAGTCCGATCAGGCCACCGTCGCTGTACCACGCAGTGATGCACTCCATGCCGTGCAGGTTTGGTTCGCGATTGAGTACCTCGCGGAACAGCTTCGTGTGCATGCCCTTCCCCGGGCCGCCGGAGCTAAAGGACGTGCCGCCACCCAGCAACGTCTGAATGACAGAAAAGGTGTAGTAGTCCGGGTGCGCCATCGGGATGCCCTGGAAGAAGAGCGCCATGTGGCTCAAGTTCTTCTCCTGAAACTTGTTCATCGACTCTGGTGCGGTTGTGTTCTGTACGAGCTCACATCCACCCGTGTACGGGGCCACAAGGGGCGCTGCCGCCGATGTGTAGTTGGCAGAAGAAGACTCAGCAAATTTCAAACGTGACTCCGCCGCCAACGCAAAGGCCTTGTGATCCGCCACGCCTGTGGCCGCTAGCACGCAGCGCTCCGGACGAGTGTACTGCTTGTGAAAAGCGTGGAATGACTCTAGGTTCAGCTGCTCTAGCTGCTGATCCGTTGGGTAAAGCGGGTTGCCCAGACCGCGGCCGCTCCAGCCCGCCTTGTGTACCATCTCAAACAGCATACTGGTTGCATCGCGACTCAGCAAGGCCCCGCGCTGCATCGTCTGCTCCTTTGCAATCGCGAACTCCTCTTTGTCTTGAGTGGGGTGCAGCCACATACCATTCAGAAGATCCAAGCCCTCATTTTGATGATAGCGGGGAAGCATAAGCATGGCAGACATAGCTTCACGATTGTTGGTGACCTTGTAAGCGTTTCCCAAGATGCCGAGGCTTTGGCTGATCTCCTGGTTGCTCATCCGCTCGTTGCTCCGCAGGGGCAACGACTCGAGTACGGCAGAGGCACCGAAGCTGCCCTCTCCCTCAAACTTCGGGCCGATGAGGGTGAAGAGACCCATACCGGTGATGCCGTTGCCATCGTCGCAGGTGATGACGCGCAGTCCGCTGGTTAGCCGTGACACGGTGAAGTTCTCATGCGTGGCGGTGTCTACGATGCCGCGTGCGAGGCGAGACAGTCGGAACATGTTATCAGGATCAGATCACAAATATCAGATCATCAACCATCACGGAAATGCCATGTAAGCGGTCGTTGTACGAGTTGCAGATGGAAAACAGCGTAGGATACAAAAAAAAAAAAAGGACAGCAACACCGCAGTCAACACTTCTCTTCGAAGAACTGCAGCGTACGCCTCTGAACGACAAGTGAACGTTCGTGCTCTTAGAAAAGAAGGCGGAGAATTGAAGCGCAGCGCACAGTGAACCGCGTCCTCGCAACCGCAACACTCAAAGAACAGAAATGAAAAGGGAAAACAGAGGAAGGAATGCAACGCAAAGACAAAGGTGTTGGTACACATCCTCCATGAAGCCTCATGACGCATGCAGCAAGAAGCTCTTCGCGAAATCATCTTTTTAAGAAGCTCCAACGGAACAGCAGATATAGGCAGCGTGCATTGTGGAGACTATTCTAACCTTTAACGCGTCATTCACGCAGGCATCAATGCACATCTCCCTTCTTCTTTACATATATGGAGAGAGAAATTATTATTGTTATTATTATTGCTTGCTTCGCTGTTCCCAAACAGAAAACAAAGCGTTGATCTCAGCCTCATGTGTATGCAACGACTCGCTTAAACGTCAAAAAGGACGACCAACCAAATTCGGGTATCTTCACCTACGCCGCTCGCCCCTCATGAACCACGCCAGAGTGCTACCGCGTAACGTCTTCCGCGGAGTCGGTTAAAGAAGAAAGAACAAAGAGTTTTTTTAAAAGGAAACAGAAGAACTAAAGAAAAAAAAAAAAACATGCGCTCCGCTACTGCAACTGCACTTCTTCATCCGTTCATTTGGAAATGGACGCAAACGTCTGTCCCTTCGCCAGCATCTCCTGCAACGCGGTACATGGAAACGGAAACTCATCTGGGCCCAGCGCGCGTTGGTATACCCTCATCTTGTAAACAACCTTCGCAATTCCAATGACATTGTCGGCGTAGAAGCACAGCCCGCCCTTCCACAGCGGGAAGCCAAGCGTGTACGCAGAAATGCAGTCGATATCGGACGAGTTCGCAATGACACCGTCAGCCATCATCTTTGCCGCCTCGTTTACCATCGCGAAAACAATGCGTTCTACAATCTCTTCATCGCGAAAAGAACGGCGAGTGCGCTTGTGTCGCTTGCTGTTGTTGAGCGTGCGGTACTCGGCAGAGTAGTTGTGACGCGGAATGAGGGCTTCCAGGCTCACGAGTGGGAAGCGGCAGCACTGATGGAGGCCGGGCGATGATGATGGAGCAAAAGAAGAAAACGAGGTGCTTGCAGTTGCGCCCGGCGTCGTGGACTCAGCGGCTGGTTTCAGCTCCGCAGAAGCATACGTCGTCGGTGCGGGAGGCAGCCAAAGCCAGGACTTGATCGGGTGGCGGAGGGCGTAGCCCAGCGTGAACTCCTCCGGTGTTGCGTAGGCGTACCAGCCCTCACGGGTGGTGCGACCCAATGCACCAGCGGCGATCATCGAATCGGGGATCTCAAACACCGGACGGCTCGGCAGCCGCCAGCGATTGCTGAGTTCCTCGGCGCTCGCCACCCTCACGGAGATCTCCCTTCCCTTTGAGTGCCCCGCACGTGCCGCCGGAGAGCCTGCAGCCGCAGCCGCAGCAGGAGGAGGTGTGATGCCTCCGCGTTGCTGCAGCAAAGCCCGTACCGCCGCGGTGGAGTCCAGCCCCACGATGTCCTCCACCTCAAACAGTCCACGGGTAAAGTTGAACGTTTTGCGCAGCGCTGCGTCAATCTGAATCGGCAGGCAGCCGTCCTCGAGCATCGCATAGGCCTGGTACAACGCCGCCAGGAGCAACCGCGTGCCGGCGCAGCCGTGCTCGTTGAGGGACACTACCACGAACTTGCTCAGGCGGGAGAAGAGATGTGTAAGCCGCGCCACCACCCAGCGCTCCGTCGTCGTCCCGCGCATCACCTCCACCACAGGCGTGTGGTTCGCTGGAGGAAAGAAGTGAATGCCAACTACCTGTCCCGGTCTGCGCGTCACGGCCGCCAGCTCATGCACGTCCTGCGCCGAGGACACGCTGACGAAGATAGCCGAGCGCTTGCAGATCTTATCGAGGTGCGCGAAGATGTTTTGTTTCAGCGCCGGAAGCTCTTGCGCACACTCCAGCACGAGATCCATGTCCGCCAACAAAGGTGGGAACGGAGTGTTCGGACTGCCGGTCGCACGCAGCCGGCACAGCATGTCCTCACAGCGGTGCAGTGACAAGCGGTGGGCCGCCACTCGGCTGCGCAGGTGCTCCCCGATGGCGCGCACCGCGCACGCCAGCCTCTGCGCATTCCCTTCGATTAGCACCACCTCCTCGATATCGCTGAGCCAGAGCAACATGAGCGCAATGGAGGTGCCCATCGTATCGGCGCCCATCACCGCAACCTTGCGCACACCCAAGTCCGTCTCGATGGCGCACTCATCCACGCGGGAGCTGAGACGAAGCGGTGCGATGACAGAAGGGGTCGACATCACGTTGACAGAAGCATCCGGCGAGGACGCTGGGGCCGATGGCATGGCTGGGAGGAGGGTGTGGCTCCTCTCCCACGACATGGAGGTGCGCTGCGAGGCTCGCAAGACGTGCTGCGTCGCTTTGGCTTCAGCGGAGGTGAGACAGAGCTCAAACAGCTTCCGCTCCGCGGCGGCGTACACGGCGTCGCGCGCCGCGCTTGGCACAGCAGCGTCAGCCTTGACAGCAGCAGCGGCATCGATGCTAGCATTGTGGCTCAGTAGGCTGTGCGCCACAGCAATGCGGACAGCCTCGATGGCTCGATAAGGCGCCTGCCGTGCCCGGGGCACCGAGTCCCGCAGCTTGTGCTCTATCCACGCGTACCACCCACGGTTGAAGAACGGGAGCTGAGCGTAGGCAGGACACAAGCGGCGGCGCTGCCGAGCCAAAGCCTTCGCCGCCTGCGCATCTTCGACTGTGCGCAGCCCCTCTTTGGCCGACACAGCAGCGTGTGAAGTAACAAACCTCACCAGCTCCTCCCACTGCTGCGGGCCATTGCAGGGTGCCGAATCGACCAAGCCCATCTGCTGCGCCTCTCGCGCGTACACAGTACGGCCGTAGCACAGCATGCCGAGGGCGTGTGGAATCCCCACCCGACAGACGAGCCGACGCGCCCCGCCACCGCACGGGGTGATACCAAAATTCACCTCCGGGAAGCGAAACTTCGCGTTGATGGCGCACACACGGTAGTCCGCCGCCAGCGCCAGCTCCAGACCCCAGGAGGAGCACAGACCCTGTATGGCCGCAATGCACACCTTTGGACACTCCTCCACGGCTGCCGTTAACTCAAACAACGACGGGACAGGAGGCTGCTGCGTTGGATCCGATGTGAATCCCTCCGCGAAGTCGGCAATGTTGAGCCCACTCGAGAAGAAACGATCACTCGTGGAGGAGAGGACAATGACGAGACAGCTCGGGTCCGCCTCTAGCGATTTGATGGCGCGCAGTATTTGGGCCCGCATCGGTGCGCAGAGCACGCAACCGCCCACCTGCGAGTGAGGCGGAGCGGTGCGCAGAAGGCGGATGAGGCCCACCACGCCACGCCGCTCCACCCGGACATAGCGGTTATCCTGGAGGTGGGAGCTGATGTTGTCAAGGCGCTTCATTTGGCGAAGATGTTTAGAATGCCTGGGAAACGCACCAAGGACGTACGCGATCGCAGCTTTTGTGCGCAAGGGCGCTAATGTCACCCCCGTCGTTATTCCTTTGTTAAATCGTGGGCTCAAGATCGGAAAGTAGAGACGGGATATGCTTCTTTAGGCATATATATATATATGTATGTGTGTAGCGAGAGCTGTTGAGAGTCCAGTGCTTGTTGCAAGTGCAGAAACAAAGTTTGGTGCAGCGCTCTGTATGGGTATCGCAAGAAACAGGTGGGGGGAGGGGGGCAAGCCAAATGGCATCGCAGTTGTTGTCCGCATTGAAGCCCCCCAAAAAAAGAAGGGGCAGTTGGGCTATTACCAGACTCGACGAAGTACGACAGAGGAGAAAGACGTGAAAGCAAGCACAGCAGTGATAACGGTGATTGTATTCACAATTTTCAATGTGCTGCCAGCACCCACATCGGCGAACTGCAGCCGCAGAGTACTCCAGCAAGACGAACGCTTTCGTTTCTCTTTCATCATCCTCTTTGCTTTGTCCTTCACTGAAGGCTGCCGGTGCTGTTACGTTGTGACCGAAGCAAGTCAAAGAATAACAAAAACTTAAAGTTCAGCTGCTTGCGCTTTACCATAGGTGCATGGAGCCCCGCCCCACCCCACCCCTACAAACGAAAAACACTGATGGGGTATCAGCGTTCACGCCGGCCTGCATTGTCCACCTTGGGCCTCATTGCAGCCACGCCTGCCACGGGCAGTTGGCCATCAACAGCGGCTGTAGGAGACCCTCCACCTCCATCTGACGCAAGTCCAGTCGCCGGCGCGGTACTGCATCACACGATGCGTGCTCCTCCTCTGCCTTGTGTCGAAACACCGGCCGCTGTCCCCTCCGTGGCGGCGTGGACGAGGTGGACGACACCGAAGACGCCGACCCTTCCTCGTGCATCTCGGCATCGCTGCCGCCCTCCCCCTCTTCGCGCCTCTCGGTCGTCTCGTCGCCTGACTCCTCCGCTGGCTGCCCTGTTTGCAGTGTGTAACGCTCCAAAAACGACTGCAGTGCAGCAGCGATGCTGTTTGAAGCATCCCCGGAGACCGACACCGCGGTGAAGCGTCCACCCCCTCGATTCGAAGCTGGCGCATCAGCCTCCGTCTTCACACGTGGGGGGGCAGCAGGCAGAATATCAACCTCCATCAGCTCCGATATTGCCGCGCACTGTGCAAAGGTAACAAGAGCCAGTCGACTCTCTCGCGATGGCGGCTGCCGGCTGCGAACGTGCATGCTGCCACTAAAGCTACTGCTCGCTGAAGTGGCCAGACCAGCAACGCCCAGTCGCTGCAGCTCCTGCGCCGTCCATTTCAGCAAGCGCCGTCGCACCCCTTCGCCGCTTGCGTCGTCCACCCGACTGCGAAGAAAACGAAAGAGTGGGAAGATGTGGCGAGCCGCGCGCAGGCGCTCTTCCAGCGTGACCATCCGCCGACTACCACCCGTCGGGGGCGCCATGCGCAGGCGCACGGGCTGCGCAGACGACAGTCGGCCTAGCGCGCTCCCACCGCTGCCCACACCACCAAAGCCGCCTGTGCTGCCCAGCGCTGTTCGCTGCTGCTCGACGGGCATGCTGCCCTTGGTAACGAGCGTGATGAGCTTATGCAGCAAGTTGACGGACTCGTCCTCGGTGCCCAGCATGGAGAGACTCGGCGCGAGGTACAACAAGTACACCGGGCGCTCGACCCGCGCGGCAACGGTGAGGTAGAAATATAAAATCTCTTCCCACCAGTCCGCATTCCCGCAGGAGCCAGCCACCTGCTGCCGCCGGAGGTCCTCGGCAAGGCGGTCGTACACGAGCGTCGTGCAATCGCGTAGAATGCGCAGATAGGGGAGGGAGAGGTTGTTGAAGGAGCTTTCCAAGGACTGGTTTTCCGCGGCACGGAGGGGCATGCTGGGGTGCGGAGGGGGGTGCGCGTGTAGGTGGGACGGGGGCAGGAGGTACGAACGGAGGGACGACACACCGGCCGGGGAAAGCGCAGCAGGGCTGCTACGCGCCGATGAAGAAGCCGTCGCAGTCTCATTTGCGGAAGCGGCAGCGGCCACCGGCGCACTTGGAAAAAGCAGACCGTCAGAGTGGCCCCCGTCATTCCTATTTCCGTGAAGGCCGACAGTCGGAGCGGTGGACGTCGCAGCTGTTGTCGTGGAGGCGGGGAACACGCTGGAGGGGCTCGCGGTACCCGACTGCGGTGCAGACCCAAACGGGCTCCCCAGGCCGCTATAGCCTCCGCCATCATTGCGAAACGACCCGTGTGCCACCCAACTCAATGACTTCATCGCACCAAGCACGTGGGTTTCCTCTTCTCGAGGCTCCAGTGTTTGCTCGATGTCTAGCAGGCGGTTCAGAAGCACGCGGATGATGTTGTTGCGATAGGCTAAGAGCTTGTTGTTGTGCTCAGCAGAGACGTCCAGGAAGTGGGTGAGGCTTGTAGCTGCAGCAGTGGCATTCATGTTGGCATCTGTCGCCCCGCTCGCCGTCGTACGAAGGTCACCCTCCTCCCTTTGTAGAGAGTCCCCATCCCCGCTGCGCTTTCCACGTGTATGCCGTAAGCCCGCAGTGGAGGAGCTGTCACTGCCCCCATCACCGCCACCACTCCTTGCGATCAATCCAGCACGACTCTTACTGTACACGCCGTTCTTCGACGTGCCATCGCTCAGCTCCGTGTCGCTTGCTGTTGTCAGCGTGTGGGTTGTAGAGCCGGGCCGGGCCAAGACCGGCTGGCGCAGTCCCAAGCCGCCACTGCGGGCATCTTCAAAGAGCGTCGCACTAACGTAGCCGGCCGGCAGCACATCACCGCCGATCGGTAGCATGGAGGCGAGAGACTGAGCAGCAGAAGGCAGAGACCGTCGATGACGGTGTGTATGCCGCTCTGATGCAGCAGAGGAAGAACCGCCACCGCCAACGTCCGTCCCGCTGTCCTCCGACGTACCGGCGCCCAACGCTAACGACGACGATGAACGCGTCGCGTGCGGCAGACGCCAGGGTGAGCCCTCAAGCCCATCGTTTCCCCGTGGCCGCAGCGACTTCAAATGGCTAATTGTGCGTTGCAAACTCTGACTGTTCCCGAGCCGGGGATGATAAGCCGGGGTGTGACCCTCCAACGCCATGTACAGTAGCACCGCGGTACAGGCAACGTGGTGGCGCCGCTCCACCCACCGCCTGCGCGGCATGAAGTCAGTGATGCAGCCCTCGAGCAACTCAATTACGTAGTTGGAGCTGTACAGCGTTGCCACCGCGTTCAAGACGCGGATAAAGCTGTCAGTCAGGATGGAGCGGCGTGCCCCGTCCCGAACGGGCGGCCGCAACTGGCAGGGTTTCAGCAGCACCTCCAGCACCCCGCGCACTGTGTGCTGCGACTTTTCAATTAGCACTAAGCAGACACGCTCAAAGGCAACCTGCAGACGGACGTGCCACCGCGTGATGGCGTGGCGCGCAGCCAGGGCGCGATCCGCCGCTGCACTACCAGCGCCATCGAAAGTCCCACGCCTTGTCGAGGAGCACCTCTGCCCTCCAGCCCCGCCTCCGCCACCGCTGTTGCTGAAACCTGTGTTGCTTTGATAGGCATCGCCTCGTGAAGCATCCACACGGCCACTCCTCGCTCCGTCTTTGCCGCCGCCCACAGACGCCACCGTCTCCACCACACGCCACCATGGCATCGTGTGCAGCACCCCAATCACCAGCAACCGCAGCTCCGACAGAGCGCTGCTGTAGGCACGGAAAAGACTGTCGCCTGCCATCGCAGGAGGGAAGAGGGCTGCGGAGGAAGAGGAGAAGGCAGCCCCGCTGCCGCCTTCGTCATGGCCGCCTGAGACAGCAGTGGGTGTCATCAAGGGCTGGTGGAACTCACGCAGCCAACGCTCTGTCCCCTGCAGCCACTCCACGACTTCGCGATCGCGCATCTCGGCTAGCGAGGTGCGGCGCAAGAGTTCCTGCAGGGCGTGCATATGAAGCAAGTTGTGCCGCATGACGAAGACGTGCCGCTGACGCACGTCTGTACTGTTGCTGCAGCGTCGGTATTGGATAAGTCCGACGAATGTGGCAGGGGAGGGAGGCGCTGACACCGCAGAGGGAAGGTCGCCGAAGCCGGTGTTGCCACCGCAGGCGCCGTAGGAGGAGCGCAGCGGTGGCGAAAGAGATCCGGCCCGCTCGCGCTTTCGCTTACCGGTGCGCATATCAAGCGTGGAATCAAGTGTTGTGTGTGCGTGTCTGTGTGTCGGAAACTTCTGAGCAACAACAAAAAAAAAAGAAAGCAAATGGATGAGTAGCGGCAGAAGTGAAGAGACGGCAGGCCTCCAACGGCGCACCACATTGAAAGGCCTCGATAGTGCGTCGGCTGATATGCCCTGAGAAGATGGCAGTTCCCTTGTCAGGGGAGAAGAACTGCATCTGCGTGACGGTCATTCAAAAGACAGAAAGCAAAGTCACCCCCTCATCACATTGCTTTTGTCGTTGGGGCCCTTCTCTTTCCTTTTGTCAAAACTGCAAGCAAAGCAAAAGTGAGGTGTGCAGGCGCCTCCACAGCCCTGATCTGTAGATGCGAACTGAATAAGTTGTCACGGACTTCAATCGTACAGCAGGCATACAAGCAGCAGCAACAACCAAAGATAGAAATGGTATGCAAAACGAAAAACTATAGATGTAAATAGGGTTGGGGGCATCTTCAGCTATCCGCTGCTCCCCCTCTCCTCCCTCAGGCGTCGAGTGGAGCCTCGACCACATTGCGGGAGAAGGGAGGAGGGGGACCTATATTTACGAGGCCCTCACCGCCTTCTCGCTTCCTTTCAATCGGAAGTGCGTCTCTACTGCACTGAGCCACCAGTAGAGGCACTCCGTTGAGTCCGTAATGAGTCGAGGGTGCCCTTTGATGCAAAGCAGTGGCAGCGAAGACGCTGAAGCCCGCAAGGACGTCATTGTAGGGGGCATCTCAACACCACCACCCAGTGCGTGTTTCCTTCTCTGGCTGCCGAAGAGTCCGCTCGGCAAGCACTTTGAATGTTCCTGAGGCGAATACCCGACCTCCCCAATAGATAGGTCTCCCCCATCCTTCTCGACACCCGCAGCATTGGCAGCCCCCACATCATCACCCCATTGACGTGCTTCCTGCTCCGTCAGGTATCGAGTTTGCGGAGGCAAAGGGCCAACGAGGCCCAGCTCCGTCTGTACAGCATCCAGCCTCAGAGGGACCTCGCTGCCTGGCAGCAGCACGTACGTCTCACACGGCTTCAAAGGTTCACCCTCCATCTCACTGGTGCAGCGACTGCTTGGGCTGTCTGCCGCTGCTCCTGAGGCGACCGCTGCAAGCGCGGCACTCCGCAGCGTCTCCGCATCTCTGCTCAGCGCAGAGGCAACAGCAAGTTCGACATCAGCAAAAGCGAGGGCCCCCGTGCAGACTACGTAGTCGTTGATGTAAAAGGCTTCTGCCTCCTCCTCATCACACTCACTGTCAAGGCAGTCAATGCCGTCGCTGACAACTGTGTGATCTCCTGCGCGTGGTACATCATCAGTGAGCTGCTCCAGAGAAGTGCTATCAGGCTTAGCAAGAGTGGTGAGTGGCAGCTGTGCTGAGTGAAGAATGTCATTGCCTCTCGCACCAACTGCCCCGCCCGCTAGCGTACGCGGACGGCTCTTGCTGGGTTGGGTGTTCCACGAGTCACACGAGGAAGTCTGCAATGCTTTGGGATATGCGCCCCTTTGTGTCAAAAAAACGTCTTGCTCCGGCACTGCAAGAAGATGTGGCAACGAGATGCTGCAACGACCCTCCAGCACACCCTGTTTCAGCTGCTGCCTCCGCGCCTGCCCAGACCGCGGACGCAGCACACAGAGCAACCCGGTGTTGTCGGTGATCCACATGAAGTCGTAAGACGGCGCTGCCCCCGAGGATGCTCGGCCCGGGTAACGCGGAGCTGGCTGAGCCCGCACAGCCACCTCAAAGCGCACCACCCGCCCGCACACCACGACCGTGTGGCACGCAGCGCCGTCCATTAAAACTGTGCTATCGCCGATTCGCGAAGACGTCATGGAAGCACTCTGGAGTGGGGCCGCATCGGCTGCAGGGGTGCTGCCAGCCGCAGAGGAGTAACGCTGGGGAGGCCGGTGAGAAGGCTGCTGTGTTCGCACGCCGCAGCCTGCTCCCACGATAGTAGGCTCCTCACCATCTGATACTGGAGTACTGGGGAAGGGCGCTAGCTCGGTCGGCACTCCAAGCACCGCAGCGTACAGCTGACGTACCGTGACTGGACGGGGGGCGTAGTTGCTTCTGCCTACGCTGGATCCATCGCTTATCGTTGAGTACCTACTCTGTTGTCTGAGAAGAGCTCCCCCATCGCCAACCTTCATGAACGTCTGCCGTGGAGATGGAGCACGCTGCTGACAGGTTGCGGGGTGTCGAATCTCTGCGTGGCATGCTGTGAAGGGTCCATCGGTATGTGCCGGAGGAAGCGTAAAAGCTGAGCCTGGTTGCCAGCTGCACCCGCTAGCATCGAAGCCGCCACCGGCTGCGTTCGTGAGGAATGCCGCTGCAGAACACCGCATGGCCGCACAAGGTGTTAGAGATATGGGTGATCCTTCGGCAGACCCTCGCTATGCACGAAGAGAGGGAAAGCCACGTAACAAGAAAGGAAAGTGACAAAGAAGAACTGTGCACGACGCATTTCGAGATCTGATTTGACTTCAATTGCGGTTTCAGTGTGTGCTTTGCGATCGACGGCTTCTGTAGAAGTTGCAAAGGCCACGCAAAAATAAGTTGTGGAGGGAAAACGCTAGACGGCATCTGCTTCTTTGTTTGTATTAATGATCAGCTTGCGCTTTGGCCTGCCGCATTGCCTTCGGGTGTTGTGGAGCACTGTGACTCTACCAGGAAGGACGGAAGCCAACAAACGAGAATGAGAGAGAGGGAGCCTAAGGGCGCGAGTGAAGGTTTAGACCGCCATATACCAGGAAAATAAAAACAGCTTCTGTTCACCTGAGCCGTTACGTGCATGTGCGAGCTGCCTCTTCTTCGCTGCCCATTGATTCGCAATATATTCTTCCACAGCACTTTTGGCAAGCGGACGCATTCCCTTGCAGGCACCTTGCTTGCGCGTCCGCCTCTTGTTGGGAGCTGACGTCATAGAGAAGACTGGAGACAAGAAAAATGGAAACTCGAGCAGCAGCGGCATCCTCCCATCTCCGTTTTTCTCATCCTTATGTTGTCATGTTTGCACATTGATTTTTTTTTTTTTTTGAGTCCTTATTTGTGTTTTGGGGGTGGGGGGAGTGCTGTCGCTGATGTAGCACCCCACCCATCCCCGCCCATATCAGCTGTCAGAAAAAACTTTTTGTCTTTTTTTATTCGCGTATTGCGCAAAGAGAAAAAAGAAATCACAAGCGGCACTACGCTCTCTTTCTCGCTCACTCTTCACCACGCATCACGTGCGTTGCACACGTCTCTTCGACGCTGTTGCACTCAGCTTCGTCCCCAAACGCTCCCCGCGGAGAACAAAAAAAAGAGAAAAACGGAAACAGAGAAATGAAGGAATGGAGAAGGAATTACACCATTGCAACGGGAGAAGATGAGCTGAAGAAATGAGAGGTAAGCCGGTCGATGGCACAGACGCAAAATCCATGATTGTAAACACAAAAATAAAAAATATGAAGGAAGAAGGGATGCATCCTTGAATCAGCCAAGAAACAAGTCCTTTTTTTGGTTAGGTGTTGTCGCAGGTGAGGAAACTTACAGCAACGCTTACAGTTAGAACAAAAAAAAAAACGAAAG
>LJSK01000151.1:43032-63063 GCA_001299535.1 Leptomonas seymouri
GGGGGGGGGGGGGGGGGAAGAGCCAAAACGCACACCGTCCGCTTGTATGGATGAAAGGAAGGAGGCGACCGTGGCAGCACACCAAGGACTGCGAACACCAAAAACGCTTTCTTTTCTTAGAAGAATAGATTGAAATGAAAGGTTTTTGCTCATGCAGGTGAGGCCATATACATATATAAGGTGAAAAAACAAGGCAGAAGATAAAAAAAAAGAATAGGCGAGGCCGCAATGCGTGTTTCTTTTGTTTTTTTATAGAAGCTTAGCTACTCAAAGTGACTGCTCTGATCCATGCACGCCTCCTGCAAATGAAAAATGAAAAGTGAAAAATGAAAAATGAAAAAAGAATAAAACGGAAAGAACAAGAGTAAAAACAGCAACTCTACTAAGTAGACTAACTGTCACTGCCCATCGACGTTTGTTGGTGTATATCAAATGAGCAAGCAGAGCAATTAGAGAACAACAAGATACGGAAAAAGGCAATCAGAAGTGCAGAACGGAGGTTCTTCTTCATGCTGCCTCATGATACAGCTCAAACTGACGTATACAAAGAAAATACAAGAACATAAGTGATAGCAAACACAAACGGTTCGTGCGTGACAATAAAGTGTAAAGGAATCTCTGAATGGCATAAATTATAATATAAAGGAAACAACAGAAAAAAAAACGTTGGCTTGAATGAAGAAGCAAACAAAGAAAAATGAAAACACTTGGGAGCGATTTAAGAGAAGTAAATGGTTCGTTACTCTGATGTAGAAGAAAAGAAAATAAAACTGAAGAAACACCAACAACACCAAACAAGAAAACCAAAAACAAAGAGAGAAAAAAAATAAACAGATAGGTATTGTGCATAACAATGGAACGAGAAGGATTAAAGTGTAGAAGAAGAAGAGAGAGAGAACAAACGAAATAAACGGCTTAATTCACTATTGGAGCCGAAATATATGTGTCTGGAGGGAGGGAGTGGTTAGAGAAGCAAAGAGAAAGAAACAAAAGAAAAGAGGAAAAAAGAAAGGTTGTCTCCACAGAGAGGAAGCTGGTTTCATAATGAAAGATACATCGAGCTGCGCATCACCGTAACGTAAGCTGTCTGTCAAGAAAGAATGGAGAACAAAATAGGAGAGAGAGCGAAATCAATTACAGAAAAAAAAAATGATGGAGAAGTCGTTATGGAGTAGTTCAATGTTCATAAACGAATTGCTGACAGCGTTAACGAACAGAAAGAAGAAAATAGAAAGGGAAAGATCAAGAAGTCATAACTGTAAAAAAAAAAAAGGGGGGTAAACAGCGTAACCAACGTGTGAAGAAACTATATACGCACTGAAAAAATATTTATGTATACATATACATATAGATATGCGGGTCAGCACCGCTTTTCAATGACTCAGCGTACAACCCGAAGTGTTACACCTCCCCCATCCCGGTGATGCCTCTTCACAGCGTTCTCCACCGCACAGAACGCACTGAGGACATGTCGGTCACATCTGCTTTTACCCCCGCCCCTCCCCTCTCTCCTGTCTTCTAGCATCCTTTTTTTTTAGAAAAGAGAGCTGAGAACAGCGCGAAAGAGCGCATCAAAAAGCACTGTACCGAAGGAAGAAAAAAATGATAAAAGATTTTTTCCAAAACGAGAACAAAGAAAGTAATAACAGAAGAGGAGCCACTGCGCAGGAATATTTTTTTATTTATTTTCTCTGCTTTAATCCCTTTGTCTCTCTTTGACGGCTGACCGCAAGCTGCCTTTGGATTACTCCAGATCCCGTCCCTGTCAGCACAACTTTCGCCGTCCCCCTCCCCCTCTCTCCCTCCCTAAACAACGGATGAAAGGCCGACTCAACCATTCCGTGGTACCGCAGCACAAAATGAGGAAAAGAGCGAGGAGGAAAAAAAAAACGAAAAAAAATAAAAAAAAATAAATAAAAGGACAGGCGCCAATTCAGAAGGGGGGAACGTGGACGTGCCCCTGGGAGACTCCGAAAAGAAAAGAAAAGAAAAGAAAAAAAAAGAATGGGGAAAATCGGTAATCAGAATATCAGTTAACAAGCAGAAAAAACGAGAATAAGATGCAGTTTTCATGAGCGTTTATACTTGCACAAGTTGTCTAGCTTCATTCACACCGGCTCGTCTGTGAGCCTCTGGGTGGGTGTGAGTGTGTGCGTCGATAACGAATGAAGGTCTGGATTCCATTTCGTTGTACATCGGGAGGAATTTCGTTGTTTTTTCTTTCCTTAGCTACATATGTGCCTACCTCCCCTATCTTCTGAAAAGCAAAACATACTTCGAATATCACATACGAATAGGAAAGTGCATCGTGTTAATTCCATCACGAACGCAAGGAGGATGTGGAGATGGGAGAAAAACAAAAACAAACAAAACAAAACAAAATAAAAAAAATAAATAAAAACAAAAACAAAATAAAACAAATGGACGACAACTCGTCAGCACGGCTCGTCGCCTCTGACGAAGATGTCCACGATACAGGCCATTTTTTTTTTTATACCTCAGAGTTGTTTGTTTGTTTGTTCTTGTTCTTTCTGGGATGGTTTGTGGATGTGCTTCCTTTGTTGTCCCCCACTATCCCTTCCTTACTGTAGAGGGTTCCGCATAGGAGAGCCAAGCTCGTCCACAAGCGGCACACACGCCGGAGCCCGGCCATCATTCAGACAGTCGCTGCGCGTATAGGGCGGGCCCATGTCGGTCGTATTGCGAGACAAGATTCCTTGTCCGGTGGTGTTGCTGAAGAACGCAGGAGAGCCTGCTTTGTTGCCAGAGTGCAGCGGGTTGGCGTTGTCACAGTCCATGTCGTTCCCGCTTCCAGAGAGGATATTCGGATCCTTGCCAAACTCCGCCTGCTTGTCGGACGCCTTCCCGCCAGCAATCCTTTCGACCCGCTTGTCGCCCTGATGCACATTCACGTTCGCTTGCACCGGTTGCTGTGGCTGCGGCCGCGGTGGCTGCGTCGCTTGCTGTGGTGGAAAGGCAGGGATATATACAGCCCCCCCTGCCGCGCCCACTGTGCACGCCTCCCGCAGCGAGAAGAGCAGCAAGTGAAGAAACTCGTACTGTGGCTCCTCCTCAAACTCCATGCAGCGCGCATAACTCAAGATATCGCGAAACGCTTCGGGGCAGCCGTCGCAGATCACGTCAAGAGGAAGGTTCGCCTTCATCTTGGCAATCTGCTTTTCCTTTGCGTCCGCGTCGTCGATGCGCAGCCCTGACCACGGCAGCCGACCACGAAAAAGGTAGATCATGGTATAGACCAGCTGCTCGATGTCGTCGCGTCGGGACATGGTGTAGCCCATGTGGGTGCGTAGCGACGCGTAACGCGGCGTGCCGATGAAGCGGTGGTTCGTGGTGAGCGGACGGTGGTTTCCTTCCCGATCGCGGTAACGCACGCTCAAGCCGAAGTCCACGAGATAGAGCTGCTCTGGGTTTTTGCGGCCAAAGAGAATGTTGTGTGGTTTCACGTCGGCGTGCACGTAGCCCGCGCTGTGGACGTGCTCGAGGCTGCTCAGCACCTGATCCGCAATTATGACGGTTGCGAAGAGCGAGAGGCGGCCTTGGCGGCGGTGCACATCCTCCACTGAATGTCCGTGAAGGGACATAATCAGCACGCGCTGCATGTTGTCTAGCCCGTAGTACTTCAGCTTCGTGATGCCCACCGTATCAGGAGTCAGCTCTGCAACTCCAGCATCGCCGTCGTCCCGCCGCACACCGCTCTTCACGCGTGCTTCGTAGTCCGCCCTCAGCGTCGCATTGCGCGCTTGAATAGACTTGTAAATCTCTTGCAGCACCTTCGCCTCGTGAAAAAGAAATGATTGCTCTGGGCGGCTATTGGAATCCGTGACCTGCTCAACCTTCACGGCCAAGGGCACACTCAGTCCGCGCTCCTCCGCACGGAAGACATCGCCGAAGCCGCCGCTGCCGAGACGCTCCAAAAGGGTAAAGCGGCCACCAAAGATCGTGGTGTGCTGCGGCTGCGGGGACAGCTGCTTCGACGATGGTGCTTGCGCCGGTAACAGAGAGCGCGGCTGTGGCGGTTGCAGTGGCTGCGGCTGCGGTGGCTGCGGCTGTGTGAACACAGCCAACGGCGAAGGCGTGGGAGCGGCGGGGAGATGGTTGGTGTCGTTGCTCTTCACATTCATCGCGGAAGTCCAGCGGCGTGCACCGGCTGCAGTATCCTCCCCATAGGTGTACGGCGGGGGTGGCGGCGAAGACGAGGTTTGAGGCGCTCCAGGGCGATTGCCGAGGTCGGTCTTTCCTTGTCCGGTGCCACGCGTGCGTGTCGCCATCGTTCCGGAGTTTATGTTCTCTACCTTTTGGAGTATAAACCGCAGCGCTCAGGTGCGCGTGTGTGTCTCACTTTGTCAATAACCTCGAAACCTTCCGTTTCCGAAAGCTTGACTCGGGCACCAGAGAAAACGTGTAACGGGGGAGCTGAGAGCAACAACAGCAACAGCAAAGAAAACACACAGAGAGAGGCAGATTCTGAATGCAGGCGATATAAATAAGCTTTTTTTAATGTTTTTGTTTTAGCTCACAAAAGACTACAGAGTTCAGAGAGAGTACTTCAAAAAAGAACAGCATAATGAAACGATGTCTTACACGTGCTTCTGCAGTAAGCGGATCCTTGTCGTTTGCAGAGAAACGGTGAATGCTGAATGCATAAAAAAAATAAACAAATAAACAAATAAGCAAATAAACAAGAAGTTCGAAAGAACGGCTTCTCTGATCAGCGGATCTTTCTCTTCTTTTTTATTTCTTTTTATTTTCGTCTTCTTTCAAAATTAAAAAAAAAAGAAGAAGAGAGAATGAAATATATATTTTCAAGCCGGGGTGACAATGGAAGAAAAAATAATAAATAATAATAACAAAGGCAAAGTAGCAAACGATAAAAGAGCAGAGTTCGATTTGGAGGTCACAATAACAAAAATAAAGAAGTGATCCCGTACGCAAAGAGAAAGAACGAAAGAAAGAAAGTGAAGCCGCTGTGTGTCGAACTCGCCAGCAGCGTTTCGTTAGTAAGAGCGAAAAGAAGAGAGGTGAGGGAAGGAAATAAAGAGAACCAAATAACAACGCAAAGACAAAAACGAAAATAACAAAGATAAAAAAATTAAAAAAAGAAAAAAAAGAAACTGAGAACAACAAAGAACTAAATAAAGAGATAATATAAAATATATATCAAGAGAGAGGATAGCGGAAGGGTTGTTGTGTTGTCTTTTCTTCTTAGTCTTTTTTGTCTTTTTTTTTCTTTTTTTTTGTGTGTTGTGAGAAAGATGGAGCGGAATGCTGGCTTAGGTATTGAAATGCTCGCTTTCCACTTTAAAGGGAGTATGATGTTGTTCAAAGTCTTACGTGCTATGTTGCAGCGCTGCAGTTCTATCGTATTTGTAATGAAGAGCGCAAGCCCCGCGTCGCCTTTCGTTCAGAGCTCGTCGATCGACCCTCTGCAAGATCCTGAACCCTTCAATTTCTGATTCTTCGGCTTCTGTTTTTCTTTTTCAGATCTGCCTCTCTCGTTGCTGCAGCCTGAAAAGAGAAAAGAAGAAAAAGAATAAGAATAAACGCAGTAAGAGTTTATTTCGGGGAAACAGCTAAACGGCAGCGTGTGCACAGCCTTGACTTAGTAAAGTAATGGATAAATTAGTGTGGAGAGAAAACGAAAGCAATTCGCTCAGCAGCAATAAAGAAAGAGCAGAACACAAAGCGAAAACCTATGACACAATAAAGGAGACGCTTTGTCTACGCGTGTAGAGGTACTCCCTCAAACTCAAAGGTTCAGATGCAGAGTGCCCCGGCCCTTTCAACTGATGATGCGATCTTATAGAATTTCAGCCTCGAGAAAGAGAAATGGCTGCAGAAGGCAAAAAAAAAGAGCAAGAAACGCAGAAGTCAGGGAAGTAGGACACAGTTGCTACTCAGGCCTTTTGTATGTGCGCGTGCGTGCTGTGTGGTAGAGACCTGTGTGTATGTATCTTCTGTATTACGGCAGGTTTCTTGGCGTTGAACTCGATTTTCGTTTTTAAAAGTAATTTCTCTTTTTCTTTTGAGCGTTTGCATGTAGAAATTTTCTTTCGTTCTGGCGATTAGTGAAGTGTGAAGGGCAGAGCGCGGGTTGCACGGAGGGGGGGAACGTAGACGTAAAGAGAAAAAACATAAAGAGCAGAGAACTGCCATACCAATGAACAAGAAAAAAATAGTTGTCGGCGAAAGAAACCCATAGGGCTGGTGGAAGGGCACGGCCTCCACCACCCTCACGCAGCACTCGCTGCCACCACCACCACCACCACCACCTCCAAAAGAAAAAGAAGGGAAGCAAACAAAGCAAGGCACCGCGCGGAAGGGTGCGGTGGATCCACTGAGAGAAACCTCATGAAAGACAGCAGCGATGCGTGAATCGCGTGGGTGTGTTCGGACGGGCTTTTCTTTTTTTTCTTTTGCTTCTTCTTTTCGTTATGCTGTCTTCATCTTTGCTCCACGGATATGGCGCTCAAAGAATCGATTGAAAGCATCCTACAGCACATCAACAATGAACAAGAATAATAATGACATTCGAAGTCGTAGTATGGGCGCCAGCGGCACTACTTGGCAACAGCTCCGTGTACTCACGGACAGCATCAAAGGCAAAAAAAAAAAAATGGTAGATGAAGTGGCCACAAACAAGTTCCGCTGAGCTCCTCCCACGACTTCCCTGGAGGAAGGTCTCTCCTAAAACTAAAGATAGAGAACCAGCGGTTTTAAACGAAGATCGGACGGGAATGCGTACGGAGCCGCGCCAGTGTCGTCCTCAGGCGTCGGAGGCACCACCGTGTGCAGCGAGGATGATCTTGGAAACGAGCCGGGGTCCACACTGCCTCTTGAAGCCACCCTTCGCGCTGAAGCTCCATGATCGTTTGAACCGCCGGCGCCATCCGTGCCAGAATGTTCGTCTTGATGCTGACGCGACACCCATAGCTCTTCTTCTACTTCCTCAGCTTCAGCTAGCATCTTCCCGCTTGTCGGCTCGCGCCCTTCAGCTGATGCTGCGGCAGACCTTCGATCCTTCCGCACGAGGGGTGCCACACCGAGGGCGTCCCTCTGCACCGCCCGCACGAGCACAGCAGCTTCCTCCGCAAAGAGAAGACTCTTCTGTAAACAAAAATTGTTGGCCTGCAGCGTCCACCGGCGCACCAGCAGCTCCATGCCTTCCAGATGATTGCGGAAGGTCACTGACAAGCGGTGGGTGAGCAGCTTCTCCGCCATGTCGTTTGTCGCCAGCTCCAGCGCAGCAACTCGCGCGTGTGTCTCGAGCAACGCCTCCTCCGCCTCTCGCCGCCTGCGCCGCTCCTGCTCTAACTGCGCCCGTAGTCCACCGTCATCATCCACAGCAGAGACAAGATACACTCCATTGTCGATGTCGCGACTCGCGTCTACTACACATCTGTTGTCGGGCGCTGAACGTGCGGACATCGCGTTGGGACGGCGTGCACTACGCAGCAACGGGGACGTACGCGCAGGCGATATGCGGAACTTCGGCGTGACATCCGATCGGCCGGCAAAGTAGTTCAGCAAAATATTCTCTGGGTCTTTGTGACAGAAGGTGTGGTTCGACGCAGGAGCGTCCGGTGTGGCATCTGTCTCACGCCTCACCTCTTCATTTCCATGGCAACCCCCTTCGGCTCCCCGATTGTGAGGAGCACGAGAGTACATCGCCCATAGTGCGGATTCCATCATCTTCTTCATGGTATCGCGGCCGGAGGAAGCGAAGGCAGGGGAAGGGCGCCGCGGCTGAGGCGCTTGTGACGCAGCCGCACCCGCATCATCTCCCTGTGAGCATTGCTCGCTACCCTTACCCCTTGTCGCCTCCCTTACGCCTACAGATTCACCGTCAACGGCTCGAACAGGGCTTCGACTGCAATTGTGGTCGTGGTGCGGCGCCAGCACGAAGGGAAACGGCGCAGGGCTCGCAGCCGATCTCAATTCGCCGCGGTCCGTGGTGGGGACGTCACCACTGCCGCAGCCTCGCAGACGCTGTGGGGAAGTCAGCGCAGGTGGCGAGCGATTTCGTGGGTTACTACCCGCGTCGCCATCACCGTGAGCAGCCTCTGAAGCACGCAGCCGGTACTGTGCTCGACGAGGGTCCGCCAGCATGGAGAGGGGATCTGCCGCACCGCCGGCGCACCCGCCAGGGCTACTTAAGGAGGATAGCAGCAGCGGCGACCTCGGGGCGCCAGCATCGTGCGCGCAAGCTCTGGGCGAGGCCACGATGTGATCTTTGTAGCTCCGCCTATCGGATCCCCCCTCCCTCATGTGCCCCGCATTCCCCGAGCTTGGTCCGCGCTGCGGGGGCGACACACCTTCACAATGAGACACGGGTGAAGCTCTAGATGGCGACGCACACCCGTGGCCTGCATCTGCCATCCGTTTCTCTGCGTTCATCGCAGACACAGCCGCGAGCTGCCGCTCCACGTGCGCCATCTCTGCTAGGAAAACATGTCGATCACGGGGAGCCATAACTTCGGAGTAGGGATACCCCGCCTCCCGTTGATGCTCTTGTTGACGCGATTGAGCAACAGGTTTGCGGTCGCTGGCTATTGCCGCTGCGGCCAGCTGCGTGGCTCGGTCATCGCGCCTCAATAGCTCCTCTAGCGCTTCCAACAGCTGCTGTAGTACCTTGCACTGAAGCGGCAAGCTGAAAGAAGATAGTGGCGCCCTCGACACATCAACATCAGGGTCCAAGCAAATTGCCGCCTCATCTCTAGATGAAAAAGCCTGCGGCGACAAACCTTGTATACGCCGCATCCGGTCGCATGCGCGCAGCACCTTCTCCGACATCACCTCAAGCAGCAGCTTGTACTCTCGCACGGCGTTCACGTAGGCGGAGGTACGATAGCGAAGGACAGGTGTGCGCTGGCACCGCTGCAGGACCTCTCGTGAGGTAGCGTGTGGGTCTGCGCTCACGGCAGCTGCGCACGTGGAGCACAACGTCAAGGTGCTCACGGGCATTTTATTTTTCTCGGACGTGAAAAAGAGCGGTTTGGCCTTCGGCCAGGTGGAGCCGGGCCCCGTCAGGCAGCTCCCTGCGCACAGCCAGCACGCCGTAGACGAGCACAGGTCGCCAGCACCATCGGCTGCGGGCTGAAGCATCGCGGCGCCACTCACGCCGCCAAGGAGCCTCGATCTCTCTCTCAGCATCCGCTGCGGCTGCACCTCTGCAGAAGCGGACGGCGAATACCGCAATGCATCCTCTGGTGCGGGCACACGCCGCTCGCCCAGCCGCTGTGTAGGTGGTGTCCTTGCGGAGGGCACCGCACCTGCCCGTGGGGCAGCCGCAGCGGTGATGGGCTGCACTGTCTGTGTCGGCATCGCAGAGTAGCGCGGATCCACCTGTCCAGTTACGTCTGCGGAAGAGTTGCCTGGCGGGGTACGTGGAATAGGGCTCTGTGTCAGGACGCCGCTGCTCTCGGCCGGATTGTAATAGTGTTCGTGATACTGCCGTGGCGAGGACGGGATAGATAGCGAGGGTCGTTGCTGTGAACGGGGCTGCAGTGCAGCCGCGTGTGCCGGAGTGGGGCATTCGCGTATCGGCGAGGTATAGGAGGCCCCATGATCTCTGCCATAGCGGTATTTGGAGAACATGTCCACCGCTGATGGCGTGACAGCAGCTGTACTGGACGGAGTTGGCGTCGGTCGAATTCCGGGAGTGTACGCTGCTACTGGGGTGGTCTATGACGTGGATGTGCTGAACAGTTGGCCGAGAGGGCAGCGCTGCCACGTAAGCGCGTATCCCTTGAGACTCTGTGCGTGAAGGTGGAAAGGTCAGGCTGGATGAAGTGCGGTAGTCTGTAGCGGAGAGTCGCACGGCACCTCCATTGCATGCATGTACGGAACCGCCGTCGATTGTGGCAATCGGGGTTAAGATTTAAAATATATATGAATGATTTTTTTTTTAAGAAGAGAGGAAACAAAGCATAAGAAAGTCGCCTCTGTATGTGTGTGCGGCGTACTGTCGCTTGCATGGCGGCGTCGCCCGCACCTCCCTGCCTTCGATAACGAAGGCGATATGCGCGTTGCCGTTGATTAGAGCCTTCACTCGCAAAAGCTCCCACGCCTTGCTGCGCACGGCTCGCTGCAGCGGTGGCTACGAAAGGTGAACACACCGTACCTGCTGCGTGGCGCGGCCGCCCCCTTTACACAGCCCCCCTGCAGTGGGTACCCCTCCTTGCTGTTGTTGTTGTTGTCGGAAGCGTTGTGAAAATATATATTACGATGTACGAAACACCTGAAGCATGTCGCCGTGCACCTCACGTCGACTTAACAATAGCACACGCACACAGTGACAAATACAAATAAATTACGAAATCGACGTATTCCGCCATCAAACCCCCCGCCATGACGTCGTACCGCCCACTCGCTCCCCTCCCAGACGACGTTGAACTACCCCGTCGCACCATGCAAGCGGCGGTGGTACTTCTCTGTTTTCCCACACCGTTTCGGCAACGAAACAACAAAACGAAAAGAATAAAGCAAGCAATAAGAAGTGAAGGGAAACCGTTAGCACCCATACGCCTTCCTCACGTCTAAATCAATTTCATATCAATCCCCCCCCCCCACTCTTGTGAACTTGCCGAAGCCCCCGAAAAATGCCCTAGATACGCTACGGAGTTACACACCCGCCTACAGACACGCACACACATAGTCGCTCAAAGAGAGAGCCTACACAAAAAAAAAGAAAATAAAAAATGGATTAGATACGATGAATAGCCCTTCGATCGATCGGCAAGAGTCCCCTAAACGGGAGGGCAAACGCGTGGCGAATCACCAGCAAGGAGGGTAGGCCTGTAGGAAAGAGCAGAGGTGCGGTAGCGCTTCATTAGCTACGCAAATGTCAACTCGATCCCAGTCATGTGCATATATATATATATATGCACAAGAAAAGAAAAAGGGGGTGAAAAGGAAAAGGCGGTAATGCGAACTGAATGGCGGCGTATCAGCGGGGCACGGAAGTGTAGGAAGAAAAATAAAAGTAAAAGAAGAGAATCGAGAGAGAACCCGAAGTACCAAAAAAAAAAATTAAAAATCAAAAGAGAGAGCGCGAGAGAAGTTCCTCTGCCCATTCGCAGTGTCATCTGGCGAAAAAAAAGAGCAGAAGAGAGGAGAAAACAGTGAGAGAGTGCGCAACAGATAAGGGGAAGAAGGCGCGCAGCAACAAGAAGAAAAAGAAATAAGCTCAATGGAGGAATGCCTACGTGAAGTCTAGTGGAGCTTCAATAGTCCATGGTTGTTGCCGCCCTTGTTGTTGTTGTTGTTGCTTTTAAACAGCTGGTTTACAATCCACAAGACGCGCAAGCGGGACTCAAAATATAAAAGCGTGTAGATATGTATATAAGCAATTCACACAAATAAAAAAGAGAGAGAAAGGGGGAAAGAAGTAAATCGTGATGGAACTCAACTGTAAGGAGGATTTACGGTACGACATGAGAGAGGGTTTCCTCTGAAAGACGAAAAGAAAAAAAAAGAAAAACCAGAATGCGTGATCCGAGCCGGGCGAGAACGATGGAGGAAGAAAGCGACGAGAAGCATCAGCACAACGACCAGAACAAGTGAAGGGGATGTGTGACAGTCCCCCGCTCCCAATGAATGTTGGCCTAAGTGAAATAGGAGAAGGAAACAGAAGAAACAACAACAGGTAGTGGAATCGAAAAGAAAAAAAGAAGAACGATGCGCATTTGGACACCGCAAACGAGAGGCGAAGCGCAGACGCAGCCACACACGCATTAGCTCCGCGATGTAGCGGGCGAGGAAGACGAAGCATCCTCCTCGCCCAGTTCCTGCAGAGAGACCATCGACGCGGAGGAAGACTGCGGGGACGGACGTCGCACTACAATGCGCTTCAACGTACGCGCATCACGTCGGTACTTCGCGGCAGTCGACGCCGTTTCCATGGGGCTGGAATTTGGCCACTCCGTCACCGAGTTTCTATTTGGATTAGAGCCACTGCTGGCCGCGGTAGATGCGGAGGGAGAGGCGGAGCCTGCGGTCGTCGTGGATGGCTGCCGGTGGGGCGCGTTAAACCCATTCGCAGGCTGCATCTTGTTCGTCGAGGCCACCAACTCCCGTGGTTGCGGGCGCGACGCGGAGTTGCGCGTTGGGGCGACGACCGCCGAGCTGAAGTAGCGGGAGAGCGCCACGGAAGAGGATGGCTTGCTGCTGATGATCGTCATAGGACGGCGCGGCTGAGCTAAACGGGTGGCGCCTTGCATCGATGCGGTTTTTGTATCAAGGACCTGCGTCGGCACATTCAACGACGCCGGCGCTGTGGTGGCTAGAGACGAAGTCGGGGCGGTCGGCTCCGCAGCTGCTACACTACTGCTGTTACCGCCAGCTGTCACGCCAGTTGTGGTGTGCGGCTTCGTGCGTGGCGACGATGGAGCTCGACGGGGAGATATGGCGTTCGCCTGCTCGCCCCGTGCACCAGGCCCGCGTGAGCAGCTCGCCGCTCGCCTCGCCTGGCGCTGATGGCACGCCGGCACCGCGCTGGTCCCGTCGACAGACGCCATCAGAAACGCAGAACCGTTGTTGCTGCTGGTGTTCATGTTGCTGCTTGCCCCGGGGGCAACAGGCTTCCGTGGCGAGCGCATCACTCCAAGATGCAGACTGCTCGTCGAGGAGTTAAGCGCGGTTTGTCCGCCGTGGCTAATGGCGGTCGGAGCTGTGTGCATACCAAGCGTGGTGCTGTATCGAGGTGACCGGCCTCCTGACCCGCTGTTGCCCGCTTGCCGCGTCCCACCCGCCGCACCGCCACTGGTGGTCGTCGATGCACGCAACTGCTGGGAGTTCAGCGGCTTCGGGCTGGCCCGGCCGCTGCCTCGCGGAGTTGTCGGCTTGTTATCGATCGTCAGCACACCGGTGCGATCAGTATTACTGCCGCTGTGGAGCGGATCGCCATCAGCTTTCACGGCACGCGGAGTGCCGATAGACAGCGACGTACGACTGCCACTCGAAGGCGGTGGGGGGGACGCCGGAGCGCGACCACCGCCATTCTCATCGCTGATATTTCCAGAATGTATAGCAGATATCTGGGTGGAGCTGCGGTTGGAGCAAAGGGCCTGGTGCTCCTGCAAAACACGAGACCCACGCGGCGTGTACACACCCAGCTGGGACGCTGTAAATGCCGGGTTTCCCTCCAACACGCTCACGCCACTAGCGGGGAGAGCAGGTACGAGATGTGTGCTACCGCTGCGCTGACGCACAACACCAACCGTCGGATGTGAGGATGTGCTGGAGAGAGACAAAGAGAGGCTCGCTGTCCCAGTTGGCGCACCCCCTGCAGCAGCTGTAGATGGCAGAGGCGTCTTGGGCGTAGCTGCATCGGCGAGTGAGCTGACAGACAACTTGGGCGAGTTTGTGCTCCCACGCCGCGGCGCCGCGCTTTCCTTTTCAGCGGCTTCCACTACGAGCGCACGTTCACGCGAGCGGGTCACCACCTCGGGTGGGTGAGATACGCCGTTCGAGCCCTGCGGAGCCGATGGGAGCGGCGTTAGAAAGCGTGAAGAGGGGTGCTCAGCAACGTTGCTGTTGCCCAAAACGGAGCCCGAGGGTCCCTGCTTCACGACGGTGCGGGGAGACGCGCTTGCCGTGGTCGTCGAAGGCCCGCGCACGTCCGCGATGTTCGACGGCAGCACCACCTTGAGGCAGTCTACCGAGGCCAAGGCGTCGACGCCGGACTTCGTCGAAGGCAACATGACGGCAGGTGTGGCGCTCGACGCTGCCGCAGTGGAGGTGGGAGAGCACGTCGAAGAGGCCGATGGCACTGTCGAAGCACATGTCGTTGCAGCAGCAGAGGCGGAAGCGAGGTTGCTGCTCGGCCGCGTCCTGGGTGCAGACCCACGCAACGTTCCGCTGCTGTTCTGAGGTGAGCGTACGATGATAGGGTAGCCCCCCGCCGGGGCCGGGCTCGCTTCGTGGTGCGGGGCAGAAACGGCGGCAGAGGAGCCTTGCCCAGCGGTGCGTGCCAGTGCATCAGGCAAGGTGGTCGACACCATCGTCCCCGCCAGTGATCCGCTGCGACTGTTGCCGTGACTGAGTGAGGCACGGACGATAGGGACGGCACTGGCAAGCTGGTTTGTGTCCGACCCTTTCGTGCAGGCTGTTGTGGCTGCCTGGTCTGCGGCTGAGGAAGTATGCTGGGATCGGCGCGCGACGGTGATCGGAGATCCGGCGCGGCCGGCCACCGGCGCCGGCTGCTTCAGCGGAAGCGTATACGTATGAAGTTTCTCCATTGTTTTCTTCGATGTGGCCGCGAACTGATGGGAGGCATTTTCCATGCTCGTCCACTCTTCGCTGGAGACGCTGGCGTAGACACCAGAGCGTCGTGTAGCCTCCGGCGAGGTGGGCGTGGAAATGTCGTCGATCGGCACTACCACCGGCGGGCGGTTGCGCACCGGGCTGCGGTAGTCGGTGGCCCGCGGGCTGCCATCGGGGTTCGTGGCGCCGCATGAGGGTGGCTTGTTCCAATCCACCTCCCCAGAGCTGCTACCTTCGTCCTCCCCTTCCGAGGTTTTTGCGGCCGGGTCACGGTCGCTCTCGTCAACCGTGTCTTCACGGTCGCCGTCGGTCTCTCTACCGTCGCCCTTCTCCACCTCCTGCTCCGTGTCGGGGCTCTCGATGTGAGTGGGCGGTTCGGTGCGGGAGGTGATGCCGACCGCCGTCACACCGCGCTTGAGCGGCGACTGGTAGCCGACAGGAGTTGCAGAGGACGCACGCATCGGCGTAACGGAGACTTTGGGCGTTGGCGCCGCGGCACCGGCAGTTGCCACCGTTGTGGCAGCAGCCGAGGGCCCAAGTTGGAGGGCGACAGGAGTGGTGCCGTCGCCCTTTACACATGACGCGGCTGCGACAACAGGGGAGGTGGAGGGGGAAGCAGCGTTGTGTTGTGGACGCTGTTCAGAAGGTAGAAGCGGCATATGACTCTTCTTAGCGATGGCTTCGCCGTGCGGATGTGCGGTCGCCGCCCGGGCGCCGTTAACAGGGGCGACGGGGGTGCCACCAATCACATTGCGCGTCAGGCCCACTGACGCTGCTGCGGCGCTGTCGTGTGTGTGCAGCACCTCCGATGACGGGTGGTCCGGTGTAACGCTCTTCACTGAAGCATCGGTGGCGTCTACACTGGCACCGCTGTCCAGACGAGGCGTCCGTCCCAGCTTGCGTGGCGTCTCGGCAGAAGAGGTCTTTGCTCTATTAGGGCTGCGTTCTGCCGGAGACGCAGTGCGCTGCGCGGGCTTGCGATCCGACTGCCTGATACCGTTCTTTATGCTGTTTCCTGATGTGCGGATACCTTTTGAGGCCGACCCAGACGTCGACATCGCCGGGCTGCTCGGCGTATCGCCCTCCATCAGCTTGCTTAGTGCGAGCGTTGGGACGACGTTCGCACTGCACGTCGTCGATATGCCCTCGACCGAAGCGCGGTGATACTCCACAACAGGGCGGTTGCTCGGCACGTCCTTGGTGACGACGCTTGCCGCGGCAGATGAAGACACCGTCGAGGAAATGTGAGCAGCAGCGCTGCTGCTGCTGCTGCTGCTGCCTTTGGGCATCGAAGCCGGCGTGCTCGCAGCGCGGAGTCGCATTTTTTCAGTGGCCCTCGCGTTCGCCGGTGGACCGCTAGGGCTCGCTGTGGTCGAGTGTAAAGCTGCGCTGCCAGTGTTGCTGCGCGGCTTGCCGATCTCCTTGCCAGACGGCACACTGAGCAGCAGCCGCGATGCGGTTGTCTCCGTGGCGGAGCGGCAAGTGCGTGATGCGTCGGTTTGATGCACTTCCGCCAACGCGCTGGCATGGGCGCTGTCCACATCCGCCACACGCGCATGCCCGCGCATGCGTGAATCCACAGCCGGGGACTCGGCACTGTCACTGGCATCGCCTGTCACTGCAGCCGCACCATCCGTTGACGAAGTTACTGTAGACGGCAGTGTCTCACCAAGGTGCACGTTGTTGGCGACCACCTTTGCCACTATTGCTGTCGCGCGGGGCATCTTTTTACCCTCGTCGGTGGAGTTCAGCACATTGCCGTCCGCTCGATCATGGAGATGCGGATTCGTCGTGCCGGCCATGCTGTTCACGTTAGACATTAGGGAATCGCTGCCCGTGGCGTTGTGTGTACTGTTGGCAGCGGCAGCAGCGGCCCGGCGGCGCTGACGGCGCGCCTCGGCTTCCTTGGCCTCCCTTTCCCGACGCTTCTGGCGCTCTACACGAATTTTGTCAAACATGGGCAGTGTAAGCGCCTCCGTGGCTGTCATGCGTCGAGAGGGGTCGTAAATAAGAAGTCCCTCCAGCAAGGGCCAGAAGTCTTCGTCGTCGCGGAACATCTCGCGGAGAGGCGTGAGTCGGCACTTGCCGAAGCGGATAATGTCCGGAGTCGAAAGAAAATCACCGCGCGCGTTGAAAAACTTGGATGCGTACTTGGAACCCTTTGTGAAGGCCTCCGGCAGCTTGCCGATGCGGCGTTCCATCATGTGCAGGTGGGTGAGGTCGTCACGAACCTCGAAGAGGCGGTGACCAACAGCAACCTCGTACAGGATGCACCCGACGCTCCACATGTCTGCCGCGTAGTGCCATTTATTCCCCAGCACCACCTCCGGTGCTCGGTAAGGGCGGGTAGAGATGAGGTCGGAGTCGAGTTTATCCATGCGCCACAGCGATGCGCTGCCAAAGTCGCACACCACCCATTCATCACCCAGCGAGTTCTCCGGTACGTTGCAATCAGAGATTAGAATGTTCTCGGGCTTCAGATCGGTGTGTACCATGCAGCACTGGAAATGCACGAAGTCCATCGTTTCTAAAATGTCAAAGGCGAATTCGAGGAGCTTCTCGTGTGTAACGACACCACGATTGATGCCAAGACGGCGATTGCGGATGCTGGCACCGTGGATCGGCATGATGAACACCGGACACTCTTGATATACAAAGCACTCGTACATCTTGGAGACACGTGCAGTATGATTCTTATCGTTCTTGTGAAGAGCAATCAGCATCTGCTTTTCGTACTTGGCGTCGCTACTGTACTCCTTCTTGATGACCTTCATGGCTAATGGCTTGCGCTTCTGCTCCTTCGCGGGGAGCTGGAGATCCAATACGCGATACACCTTAGAGAAGTTGCCGGACCCTACCGAAGTCACCACCTCATAGTGCTGCTTCACCACAGTGCCCTTCTCCAGCCGAATGTGGTCGCCTTTCGACGTCATTTTGGTTGTCGCCGTCGGCTTCCTTGTCGTTAGTTTTTTGTTTCCTCACCGCCTTAAATTTCTTTTTTTTTTTATTTAGCTCGTTAAGTATCGGATGCGCGCTTCTTTCCCTTTTGTGTGATCTTGGAAAGCGTGAAACACGGGGAAGGGTGCTCAGCGCAGAAGCCTCCGTTGAAAGCGCACAACAGCAACAAACAAAACACACAAAAAAAAAAAAAAACACAAGACTTATATATAAATGTATATGTATATGTACGACTGTACACAAGAAGAACGCTAGGTCCGTCCGCAATACTACTACACACGAGCACAAACAATATATGTATACGGAGAAGTCCGACTGTTCGATACGTGTGCCGGAGGAAAAGAATGAAACGAAAAACGGTCCTACGAGCGTTGCGTGTGCTTCAGGCAAAACAAAAAAAGAAAAAGAAATTATATAATTTTTTTCTTTGTTCTATTTTCAATTGTCAACACGGCAAACTGCTCCACCCCACAAGACTTCACAAAAAAAAAAAATAATGATAATGATAAAGACAAAGGGAAAGGGCAAAAGGAGGGGTATACGAATACCACTATGCAAGCATCCATAGAAGAATTAAAACAAATATTGACGGGCAAGCCCGTCGAACACCTCAAGTCGCAAAGTGCACAACCACACCAGCGATCTGACTATGAAGAAACAGCTGCTGAAGACCACAAGCAGGTAATAATCAACTTTTTATAGATCTCGGCTTCTGTAGCGCGTCCTACACGCAGTATGCACTTAAGTGTGCAGCCAGGGCAGATAACGAAGAGGAGCGTGTGAGGCACGTGCAGAGTGAGGACTCTGCACTCTGATACACACACTATAAACCCTCCCACTTTAACTCGTTATCTCCTGCTCTATGAACGAAATCAAAAAAAAAGAAGAAAAATAAAAATCGAGGTGAATTGATCCGTGGAGAACCAGCAGAGAGGCACAGCACGCGACAAATATTTAATGGAAAGCGATACTACCGTCGCCGCCCTCTAATATAGAATACAATAAAAGCAACAATAGTAATAACAGTAGGCAGCAGTATTAGTAAGAACAGGGCACTACACGGAAACGCTAGTAGCAATATGTAAATAAATATATACCCATCTACATATATATATATATATATATATATATATATATACCTCCACTTTCAAGCACTCAACAAGGGGGACAAGCGCAATGCGCTACAGGGACTTCGCTTGGGGGATCGAGGGGATGGAGGAAGGGCGCAATAAGACGTGTGGTGGCGGATGGACCGCAAAGTCGCCATATGTTTCGGCGTATGGATGTGTTATACGCAAAGAGCAACAAACAAAAGGCGCCACGTGGTTGTGGTGGTAGTTATTATTTTTTTTTGGAAAACAGAAAAGAGATTACAGTAATTCTCATTACAAGTGGGAAATTGAAAACGCAGTAAACAGCAACCACAGCAAAAGAAGAAAGCGAGGCAGAGGTGAGGGAATGAAACGGAAATAGCAAGAAGAGGGCAATGCAGTAGCCCTTTGCATCTTTCATCAAATAAAGCAGCTGCACACGAGCTTGGCTTGTACTAATGTGAAATGCCGATAGAAAGACGGAAAGCCATTCATGCTGTGCCGCCGCTCAGCACATCCTCGAATAATAATGTTCATCATCACAAAATAGTTCATGGAATGCATAAATATATATATTAAGAACAAATCGAATCTGCAGTCGCTTTCCATCGACAACCAACGAGTAGAAAACAGAAGGAAAAAGACAGGAAGTGCTGCTCACTGTAGGTCAAACTGATTTTAGAAATACTCGCATCTCTCCACGCAGCACTACTTTCTATTCTCCTTCCATAACCACCGTGGTGATGTCTTCCATTGTTCTACATAAATAAATAAATGTGTCTTGCTTATGTTGGAGCTCAGGAAATACGAGCTTTCTGTTATTCAATGAACTAGAAGAAAGCATGAGAAGGGAAAACGGAATCACTTATTCTTTGCTTTTGCTGATTTTTTTTTTTTTCGTTTCTGGCCACGGTTTGGCGCACATGGAGAGCCACAGAAAGGAAAAATAAAAAAAAAACTCAAACAAGAGGAAAGGGATAAACGAATATAAAAAAAAAAACGAATGAAGCCTCCACCGATGCCAGTACACCAACACTGTATGTCTGCACTGCCCCCACTGGTCGCCAGCCTAGTCCTCTGCGATCCTCTTGTACAAGCCGCGCACCGCTAAGAGAGCCCCACATACATCCAGCAGGATGGTATTGATGAAACTCATAGAACTTCGATTTTTTTTTCTCGCGTAAACATGAATATATAAAAGTATACACGTACACACATGCAACGCAGATAGATCCATCCAACATCACCAGAATCGAAACAAAAAAAGAAAACGAAGACACAAGCCACAACACTAGCCAGAGAGCTTCATCGCATAATAATAATAATAATCGAAAAAAACAGTCGTATCAGCCATCAACAAAACAAAATGTATTACGCTGGGAAAACCCGAAATACGAACACCACAAACATAATCGATATTTATAACGGAAACAAAAGAGGATTGCAGGCGCTTCCAGCGACAGCGTAGATAGCATAAAGCACGTTAACACAAATGACTGGATATAGATACAAACACAAACGTTACGCGGAAAAGCGAATAGGACGGCACCGCAACCCCAATATATATATAAAAAAACAAAACAGGAAACCTACCGTCACGCAGGTAACCCAAGCACATCGCCTACCGCACTCCTCGCACACGAATCATAAACGGAAGCAACATCTCACAAATTTGCAGTCTCCACGTACTTGGGCACCG
>LJSK01000152.1:4926-17040 GCA_001299535.1 Leptomonas seymouri
CACACACACACACACAGAGAGAAAGTGCCTCGTTGCGCTCATGTCTTACCCCCCAAGTACGCCGCGTCACTGCGTTTCACCAGACACAAAGGAGCGGCCTCTCCACTCACTTAGAGGCCCCTCACCCCCCCACCCCTCCTCCCGACATCAGATAAGTAATAAATATATAAATGCACACCGCACGCAACATGGCTCCCTACTAAAAATAATATCAAAGAACGAAAGCAATGGAAACGGCAACATACCAAACGGCGAAGCCAAATGCTACCCCATCAGACCCATTGAGGCGTTCGGCATGGGCGTTCTTGCACTCGACCAGGACTTTATATATATATATATATATGTGGGCCCATCCACTCATTCAGTCCGTAGCGCGGTGCTACAGAGCGCCGACGTCAATGCACACATCTCATCCCTCCTATCCAGTTCCTACGGGAAGCTTGTGTTAGCGGTCCATGCTGCCCATGATCTGAGCAATGCGGACGAAGATGTTGATGACGTTCAGGAACATCTGCAGCGCGTCCTGCACGTGATCACCAGCACCGCACCGCGCGCGCTCAATCATCGCCTGCGTATCCACCGAAACCATGATGGAGAAGAGCGCCAGGCCGCCATACAGAATAATGGAGTGGGCGATGGCGGTGGGGTAGAAGATGTTGAGGACTGAGATGGCCACCATGCCGATCAACGCACCGAAGAGTGGGCCCTGCCAGGCGACCATGGAGGCGCGGGGAGCCAGGTAGGCCGCAGCGCTAAAGCCGCCAAAGACCGCCGCGGTCAGGAGAATGGAGGTGGTGAGGACGCCCTTCATGGAGGTAGCCAGCACCAGCGGAGCCAGCCCCATACCCTCCAATAACGCAAAGGAAAAGAAGAGTGCGAGCTTCAGCGAGGGGTTGGCCGGCGGCGCGAAGGAAAGCCACAACAGCGGCACGAATCCACCGATCATCGGGAACCAGAACGGTATCGCACGCCCAAGCGGGGTGGCCACCATCAGGAAGCTGCCCAGACCGGCCGTCAGACAGGCGGCGCCGAGCAGGGTGTAGACACGAGCAAGGTGCTGGCGCACGTAAGGAGTCAGGCTATCGGCCTGACTGCCGCCGCCGCTGCTGCTGCCGGACCAGTTCATTGGACTGTTCACCCTCTGCACATCGTCGCGGCCCTGCACACGCATTAGCTGCGTACGGGTTGAGGATGCGTAGCTGCGCAAGGCGCTCTGTAGGGCGACGTTCGAGGCGGAAGTAGAGACGGCTGAAGCCGTAGTGGGTAGACGAAAACGGTGATTGTAAGGAAATTTGCAGCACGTAGCAGCACCAAAGGGGAAAGCGCCGGTGGTGGCAAACTTACGCTGCTGCAGGCGCAGCGCAGAGGTGAGCGCATTGGCGCCAACACGGGTGTTTATGCACTGGAACATCTCTGTTTCTCAACTCTATATGTATCGGAAGAAGATGGGACGCAGACAGCCGCGTGGGTTTGAAGCCGTCCAATGAACTAAGGTGCGCTGAAACGTCCGTAGGAGATGCAATAGAAGGAGGGGTGTTTATCAGGACTTTGTTTACGTAGAAATACGCAGTGATGCAAGAGCAGGTGTGGCCTTCTTCTCTTTATATATATATAAATGTGTGTATGCAGATGTGTACGTTGGCGTGTGCGTAGGCGCCGAGACGAGGTCCGCGGTGGAGCGAGATGCGCACATCGCATTTCAATTTGTTTTTAAAGTTAGTGATGCATGCGTGTGCGGGTGTGCAGAAGCGAAAAATAGGAAGGAAGGAAAGGAAGGCATAGCAGTTCGAAGATCGAAAGGAGGCAGTGAGAAGCGAGGGGGGAAACAACGCGATGGAGTTGGAGGGGGCGCGCCAGCTCCAACCCTTCGTGCATTACGCGCGGAAATGTTTGAGCCTGCATTTAGAATTATGCCTGTCGAATGAAGCGCCACACATCAAAGAAAAGGAAAAGCCAGCGCTGCGTGTGAAACAACATGTAAATAACCTTCGTCGTTCTCCGATTGAACTTCGGCATCGCGAAGCATCGTTCTCACGTTACTTGCTGTGTGACGGGGTGCAGCTAAGCCATTTAAACAGCGTTATCGAACTCAACGCAATGCACTTACGCGCGCAAACGGAGACGTCCATGCTTCATCGACGCTGGTTATGAGCAACAGAGGAGCCGGCACGATGACGACTACGAACGTCCCTTCTTGCCACTTTTCCCACGCTTACCGCCAGCGGCAGCACCCTTCTTGGCGCCCTTGCCGCCCCTTTCCCCGCCCTTGCCGCCTTGGCTACCTTTACCCGGCGCCACACCGCGCTTCTTTTCCTTCGCACGTACCTTGGCCTCCTTGCGTGCCCGCATCGTCTGCTTTTGAATAGATCGATCCTTCACGACATTCTCAACAGAGTCCTCCAGCCCCTTAATGCGCTTTGCCCACCGCTTCGCCGACTGGCGCTTCTTGCTACGACGCTTCGCGAGCGCCCTGCTGATGCGCTGCGCATCGTCCTTCACCTTCAAACCCGCCGCGCGCTGCAACGCGGCAGAGAGGAGCTCGTTGCTACGCATTTCGACACCCTCGCGTGTGTGCAGCATATCCGCGTAGTTGGCAGCCTTGCGCCGCGCTTGCCTCAACAAGGAGGAGAGTTCACGTACACCACCACCGCGCTTGCCGAGGCTCTTCATGTCTTGGAATTCGAAGTTGCCAAAGGAGAGGTCTAAGGGAACGACGTGGTGGATGGGCTGCGTGGCACGCTCCTCCGCTGTGGTGGCTTTCTTCGGCTTGGTGCCCGGCTTGCGCTCCCATGAGCGGGTGCGCCTGCGGACGGCGAAGGGGCGAGCACCGCTGAAGTCGCCGCTTCGGCTGCCTTTGCGGCCATCGCCGTTCCGCCTTGTATTTGACATATAAGCAACCAAATAAACGCGTTGATTCTGCGTCCTGCTGGAGGGTGGAGGGACGGGTGAGCGTCTCAGCGGCAATTCAGAAGGGCACGTGGACGTCTTTGTTCTTCCTGTTCGCACCCAGTACCAGTATTATACATGCGTATGGGTACAGGCGCGCGCGTGTGTGTGTATGCACCGGGCACGGTACCAAGACAACCTTCGTCAAAGAGGGATCGCGCGAGCAAGAGGAAGGGAAAGCGATGTGGAGGGTGCCAGAGGGAAGGCGCCAAAGCAGTAGAACAGAGCGCATCTTAGGCTTGTACGTGCATATCGATATACATATGCGTATGAAGGTCTGCGAGGCCTGCCTACGCGGCAACACCCAGACTAGCTTTCCAGCATGTAAGCCCATCGCTGTCATGGAAACAAGCAAAGGGCTGTGTTGCTGAAGGGGCAGCGTTTTTCATTTTGGGCTGTACCGCGAGTGCTGTGGGACGACGAACAACGAACATAAAATATAGAAGAATCAAGGCCGCCCCAGCGCTGCCTTTCGTCTTCCAACACCAAAGATGTCTTCGGCGCAAAGCTCAAAGCAAGGCCTCCAGTGCAAGGGCCAGGGCCGCTGCTTGCTGTTTGCGCTGCGCCTCACCCAGACGATGACCGTACATCTTCATCTTCTCCATCCACACCATCAATTCTTCCTCTCCCACCGCGTGAGGGAGGCGAGTGGGGGGCGAATCTGATAGGTTCTCACGTTCGTCGCCTTCGCTGACCGAAGATAGCACTTCCACATCGGACCCTCTCGCCGCGTCGTTCATGCCACAGCAGTTCTCAGCGACTGGTGAGGCCTGCATCAACGACCTCGAAGTCACACGCGCAGCGCGTCTTTTAGGCTCTGCGATGCCCCCAACTGGCCGTAGTGGAACACTTTTCAACGTCTCTGGATCAATCAGGAAACCCGAAGGAAGTGCGCATCCGATGGTGGGCCCGATCCACATCGTATCTGGCTTTATCATACCTGCAGGTGGAGCTGGTGGCAGGTACGGGGGCTCGTCAACCTCTCTCGACTGTGCCTCTGCCCTCATCGACTGAGCTGCTGCACATGCCTTCTCGCGCTCTGGTACGCAGGGTGTAGTTCTGTCGGCAGACGCAGCTTTCAAGTTGGAAATTCCACTTGAGTTGAGAGAGGCAGGTATCTGATGCTGACACCCCTGCCGATGCGGCCACAGGTGCTGCTCAAGAGCTTCTTTTACACGATGCAGCCCATCTACGGATGTGTCGTGCCGTGCCGCCGCAACATTGGCCGACGTCTCAGCGGCAAAGACAACTTCGACCGGCATCAAGAAGAGTTCTTCTTCTTCGCCATCGCTCCGGAGCACTGCCTTGGCAATTGTGCGGAGACACGCGTCCACCAAGGCTGTCTTGTGAACGTCTGAAACGTTTACATCTGCCACGTAAAGAAGCGTCAACGGCGTGTCGGCTGACTCAGCGGTGTACTTCGTTAGGCCACTTGTCTGCTGCGCCATCATCCACCCCTCTGCTTTTGGCAGGATAGCGGAAAGTGCGTGGATCAACTCTGAAGAGGCACCCGCGGATGAGGGCGGCGCGCTGGACGCTTTGGCGGACGCTTCTTGCAGTGCGTGCAGGCACGTGACAACTACATAGCCGTCGTAGGACTCTAACCAGTCTGGGGGCAGTGAAGGACGGCGCGCGGTTGCCTTAGAGAGGGAGTGGTAGTGCGCCCAGAGGCCTCCGCTCAAGTACAACCGCACCTGTGTAGTGAAGTACTTGTTTGTGAGCGTGGCCAGACACGACGGTAAGCGGGCGTTAGCCGGTGCGTCTAAAACAGCTGCGATGGAGGGTGCCGCGGCAACAAGGTGCTTCACATCATCCGACAGGGGCTCTATGGACTCTGGGCACGGCTGGCGCGATGGCCGCAGTGTCTTCACCACGTCGCACATCCATGCTTCTTCCTGGAAAGCATCTAAACCGTAGGCAAGAAGCAAACACGTATTCTGCGAAGAGGCCATCAGTTTCCGATCAGACGGGGCGCGCCTCCTCCCGTTACTGGGTGTAAGGGGAAGGAGATAGCTTCGGCCCCACGAAACACAGTGAAGAATTTCATTTAGTCGGTCCAAAGCGCGCGTGGCGCACACGTCGTCCTCGTCGAAGAGCACCGGACTGGCCAGTGTGTCTTCCGCCGCATCAGCAGCGCAGTGGGGGGTTGTGAGGTCGACCACCTCAACACATCGTCCTGCACACACGCTCAGCTCGTACGGAGTCAGCGAAAGTGCTGGCTGCTCTGGTACCGTCCGCCGCGTGGTTGTGCTGCTTGGATGCCCTGCCTCTGTGCGGGTCGCGTACGCGGGTGTGACGACGACGATCTCGCTGGACCCGCGGTGCTTCAGCGCATCCAGAATGGATTCGAGAGGGGGGTAGTCGCTCCGCACATCCAGCCGCTCACTATCATTAATCACTGCTTCCCGAGAGCCGCCTAAACCTGTTTCCCCCGGCCCATGGAAGAGGGACGATGGAGGGCTTGGCGGCCACAACACAATTGCGGGTGCCTCCGAGGACAAACACTGCGGAGAACCCTTATCGGCGAAGTGCTGCTCCCAGTAACGCTCCAGCATGTCCTGCATCGGTACACTGAAGAAGGCTGTCTGCAGCAGCCGCGGCTGCACTACTGCGGCGTAGTATTTGTTCACCAGCACCACGGCAGTCCGCGAGGCGTCGTCGCCTCTGCGGTCGGGGCCGCAAGCCGAATGGCTCCCTGCCGTCGTGGATATGGAGCCAGCTGCCTCCATGGGGGTGGGAGGGGAAGCATACCCACCATCATCGCTTGCATGGCCCTGGACAAGCTTCGTAAAGAAGCGAAGCTGCCGCCGCGTTCGCGAAAGGTTTGGCGTTTCGGTCTGCTGGAAAAGATGCGCCACAGTGTGTGCGTTGTTGCCTACGACGATGAACGTATTGCTCGTCCCTGCATCCGTCGACTGCTGCGTCGGTTGCGCCGTCCGATCGGGATCTGCCGCGCCTTTCTCAGAGGCGATGTGGGCGCTGCGCACGTCAGCAGGCCACAAGGTGTTAGCGAGGATTTGATAGAGGCGGTTAGACCCGCACAGGGGTGCTTCGAGCAGACCACGACGTCCTGACGCGGTCGACACGACTTCCAGCTGCACCGCAGTGCCCGCGTTGTCTGCTACAAGCGGGCCGTGAAAGACGCATTCATATCCGTTCTCCACCGCAAAGTACTGCCAGCGTTCTCTCTGTGCGAGGGATAAGCAATGTGCTCGAGCACCTGCACTCCTCTCTTGGCCCCTTCGGCGTCCTTTGGTGATTCCAAGCGATTGCAGGTGAAGCTCTGTCGTGGCTTCTGATTTGATCTCCTCGACATCCTCGGCGTCCTCCAGGAACACCGTAATCACACGGAAGAGGCACCCGCCACTGCACGAAAGTGCGTGCCACGGCACCTCTGCCGGGTCTTGCCGCACATCGGCCAACAACACTCCCCCGTAGCGGCGCCCCGCACCGTCCGAGGAGCTGCGCTGCGTTGCCTGTGCGAGCGCAGCGCTGATATCTTGCTGCGTTGGTCTTCGAAGGGAGTACGTATTGGATGCTGCCGCAGCAAAGCCTGTCACAAGGGTGAGCGTGATGCCGAAGTACTTGTTCTGGATAAACACTGTAGAGGGAAAGGTGCTGAGATGGTAGGGAGAGGGGGCTGACGACGACGCCTTTGTTGGTGCTGCTTCCATGGCTTCACCCACTAACGGCACTTCAGCGTCATCGACGCTCAAAGAGATATACGTTGATCGGTCACAGGTATTCGATGATGCAGGGATGCGGGCAGGAGAAGGGGAGTTCTGCAAGTTCGCTGCAGCCCACGCGTCGCGGAGCGCCACCGCGGAGCTCCACTGCGCTAGCTCGCCTGCGCACCACCATGACAGGGGTGCGTGTGCGGAGTCCGGAGCACCCCCACTTGCGTGTGCGGAGGGCGAGCCGAGGCAGCTCACGTCGAGAAGGTAAACCGTCGCCATTGCCAGCGTCAAGGGCCGCGCAACGGAGCAGGAGGGGAGCGTAAGTACACGGCCTTGCGTGCAAGGCGCCAGGACTCGTGTGTGGTGGACGCGCTGACGAGTGCGTGGTGGAGGAAGAAAGGGAAAAAGAAAACGGCGCGAGACATGAAGAGTGTCGGCAGGGGCAACACCGCATTGCGGGAGCAGGGAGCGAACGCGCTCGACAGAAGGCCACACGACTCGAGGTAGAACGCGCGAGGGCTGCGCACCGAGGGCCAATAGCGTACGCACATATGTAGAAACTTCCAGAAACACAAAAGAAATGAGAGAGAGCGCAACACGCAAAGGAGCGAGCCTGAGCGCGGCGCAGCGCAGGAAGCGGAGACCGAGATGGCGCTCGCGTAACAGGTAGGGCTTTCGGTGTTCTTCCTTTGTTGTGCAGCAGACTATTAGAAAGCGAAATGAGCTTGCATTCCGTTTGAAAGGGGTTACATATACTGTGCATCACCCATCGTCCTTCTCACAGCCCACTCGGGCGGATAGCACGCGGCGGACCGGCTGGTGGTAGGGCAGCATCCGTGGTAGTACATCGTGCGTTCATGTCTTAACGATGAGCACGTCAGCGAAGCAAAAGAAAAAAAATGGCCCCGACAGCGGCGAAGGGGGACAGTCAAGCAATTCTTCTCGCAGCACTGATGTGACGAACGATTGACTAAAAGCTCAAGCGCCATTCCTTCCGCAGCGCATCACGCACTACAAGGCCTTCTCGTTTTACCGTAACCCGCAGGTACGGGATCGGTGCAGCCTCTTGCATGGTTGGATGCGCAGGTGGAGGAGTTGAGGGGGCGGGGCGACATCCCTTGTCGTGCTTGCTTCTGCGTGGTACTGAGAGGTAGAAGGGGGGATGCAAAAACAGCATTGGAGTGCTGCTGCACACCCTTGCAGGGCTCTTGAAAATAGCCTCATGAGTAGAGGCGATGAATGAGGGGTGAGACCCGGTACTCGCTTTCGAGGCTAGCGAAGGGGCAACAGCTGCCAACTTCTTTGAGGTTCGACAGGTCTGAGCTACGCTTGGTAGCGATGGATTACGCTTGCGAGCAGCAGAGGAGGATTCTCGCTGCAGCTGGAGATCAAACTCGTTGTTTCCCCGATAGTAGGGTTCTACGCTGTAGTGTGTGCCCATTGTCAATGGCAGTTGATGCGTCACTGCATTGACAGAGGAGTATAGATAGGGACTGTGTTCGCTACCGCTCCGTCCGTGTGAGTTCATGGCAGAGAAGCACGGACGACGTGACCGCCTGTGACTGGAATCACTCACCCGCGGTGGTGCTCCAGGGCTGTACATATATTGGTGTGCAATGAGCAGCCGCATCGACGTCGGCGCTGCTGCAGAGGTCATGTTGCCTCTTCTAGCAGAGCCCGAAATAAGGATACGGAGGGATACGCCGATGTTCTGCGTTCAGCAATGGAAAGAGCACCGGGGACTTGAAGGTGCCTTCGTGCAATGCCACGAGGATAAGGTGGGGTGGGGGACAGGCTAAGAGAGGGGTCGGCGCTATTCGTGGCAAACGGAAGAAGGAGGGGAGGGGGAAGGGAGGTCGACTTGTGGCATCCATGCGACTGCTTCGTACACACAACAGCACCACAACACCACGACGATCAGGATCCGTAGAGCGCGACGCTCACGTGCTCTTGTTATTTGGCCCCCGCGCATGCTTCCTCCTCTAAAAGAAAGCCATGTCGACGCTGGTGACTCCTGAGCCATCCCGACGAGGCAGTCCGCTGCCCGGTGAACTTCAATTCGACCTCTGCGGTTTGATTCCTCTGTTGAAAGGAAGACGCGTGCAGCGGAATAGCAACAAGGCCTTAAAGGCTATTCTAACATCGCTAAGCGGAGCCGCGGTGAAGTGACGCAAGTTTCTCCTCCACCGCCCGCCGACACTGCTCCAGCTTCTCTCTCTTGCGGTTCACCTCCGCGTAGTACTGCGCAAGTGCGATGTCGTCATCCTGCTGCGCAAGCTGAAGTCGCTCGAGAGCGCGGTCCACGTCGCTCGTATTTCCGCTGTCGTCATCTCCGCCGTGTGCATCTGCAGTTGAACGTGCAGGGAGCGGTGTGGCGTTCGCGCGTATGATGTCCCGCTCCCGCCTGCGCTGTCGCTGCGCCGCGTCGTGGCGGGCAGTGGACGTCTGCACCTCCCTCTCGAGCACCTCCGTGTGGTGGCGGAGTTCGCGAAGGACGCTCTCCAGCCTCTCCCGAGAGGAGGTTTGGAGAGAGGTCGTGGTGCAATCCTCTCCCGCCGCACCATGCGGAGCTGGCAGTGGCAGACTCAAACTGTCGTCATTCACCATTTCGAGATTGTTGTGGGCTCGTGGGCTGCTCGTGGTGGACGCGGCGAGCGGCGCCGTGTGAGGCAGCGGACTGGAGCGAGTCGACTGTGCCCCTTCCTCAGATGTAGTTTCATCTGAAGAAGGGCGTGAGGGCTTCAGGTGTCGGAGCTGCTGTGCGGGATGTGGCTCGTCGCGAATGTAGAGGTGGGCGGGCTGCGGAGGCGCGGTGACGGGGGTCCGATCCAGCGAGAGCTGCCGCTGCGTGGGGGATCTGTGCTGTGGGGGCGGGGATTGATGGCTACAGCTCCGTTGACTCCGACCACCCGCTGCTGCCGCCATCGACGTGCTCATGTGCGAGCGCGCTTCTGTGGACACGCAGGTGGTGGGGCCCTCGCTCATGTAGGAGACGTTCACCCCAACCGCGTCTCCGCGAAACACAGAAGAGACTGGAGCGCTGGCAGACGTCCGCTTGACGGAGGAGTTGTTGGAAACCGGAGGAGAGGGGCATGCGAAAGAGCGGTGTCTGGCCGTGGTGGAGGAATGGCGGCCATCGCTCCACGCGTAGTTGACGGAGGCAACAGAGGTAGATGAAACAGGAGCGTCGGCGACATGATGAGCGTAGCGCAGCCCTTCCGTTTTGGTTGGCGCCGTGCTTGAGGCGAGACTACGCTCATCGTAGGCGAGCCACACGGAGGGGTTCACCGTTGCTTCCTCCTCATCTCTCTTCGCCTTCTCACAGCTGTTATTATCAATACTGAGGCACAGAGCGTCACCGTGACGGATATCGTCCATCGTACGGCGCCGCGGCGGATCGGGCAGGCGTGGTATGCAGGGCACCGACGTAGGGCTGTTGTTACTGCTCACGGGGAGTTGGGCAGACGCTGGCTTGGGTGTTGTTGCCACTCTTGCCATCCGTGCCGCCGACGGCACACCGATGAGCTCCGATGTTGCGGACGGTTTCGTCGCACGCATATGTTCATCGCTTAGAGGGGCCTCATTGCACTGTGGGACGGCCGCTGATTGCGGCAGTGTCGGCATGCTTGGCTGATTCCGCACGGGTGCTGGACTCATTCGCATCTCCTCCAACTCCCGCTGCAGCACCCTCGCCTTGGCGTCAAGGTGATCGTTTGCCAGCTGCAGCTGCCACATCTTCTTTGTTGTGTCCTGCAGCTGCATGCGAAGCCCATCGTGGGTGATGGTCGCGTACAGCTGCGCTTCATGACGCTGGTGCTGCGAACGGCTCAGATCGTCTGCCAGGCTTGCGCATCGCTGCCGTTGCTCTTCTACCGCGTTCTCTGCCTCGTCTAGTCGAGCTTTCCAGGTGTTCTTCTCTGCCTCGTGGCGGGCCACCATCTGGGCTAAGGCGCGCTCATGGGCTGCCTGCACATCGCGCATCTGTGCCTGCAACAGCGACTGAGTGCGGCTGCCTTGTTGGCTCAGCTCCCGTTGAAGTACCTCCCTTTCCGCTGTGAGGCGTGCCACTGCAGCGTCCGCCGTACTCGTAGATGTCTGCATGGTGGCCGAGACGCCTGGCGCGGGCCGGGGAGGGCCTGCCGAGGCATTTTTCATCCGCCGCTGCCTGCTGCGGTCATGATGGGTAGTCCATGTCTGCGCATCAACGGATGAGAGAACGTACGCACAGAGCTGCGTCAGGTGCATCCGCTCCGCCGCTTCCTGCTCGACAAGCAGACGCGCTGCCCACATGTATTCGCCAAGGATGCCGTCGCGCTCACGCTGACGCTGCTTCGCCGCCACGTCCTCCATGTAAGCCCCCTGTGCAGCCATCACCTCGGACAGGCGTGCTTCTAAAAGATGATACTTCTGCTGAAGCTGTGACACTTCTGCGGCTTGTGCATTTGCTGAGGACATGGGCACTAGCGTTTTCTGAGTTCGCTGTTCCTCGTACGCTTCGTTATCCGGATGGTGCCCCGTGTTGAAAGAGGATGCTGCAGCCGCCATTGCTTTGGCGGGGCACGGCGTGCGATCCGTCGGGGCTTGACTCAGAAGGGCGCGCAGCTCCAGCAGTGCAGACATGCACCCACTGCGGTATCGCTGCACCGCCTCCAGCGTCTGTGCCGGCGTGGGCACACAGGGGTCGGTGATGGGGCTGTGGGACACCGTAAGTGGGCTTTGGCAGCGGCTCGTGAAGAGGAAGGAGGGGCTGCTGCTGCTGGTGGATGCGAGACGCATTAAGATAGACTCTGTTTCCTGCATCGCGTGCTCCAGGCGCTGACACACGGCTGCCACGCGGTGCCGCCAGGGGGAACTGCCTGGGGTGGGAGACAGCCAGACGACATCGCTCGAGATCCTTTCCACAGTGTTGCTTTCATGTTTATCCAGCTGGTCGCCGTGCAACCTCTCTTCCGTGTGCGCCGGCGGAGGTGAGGAGATGGACGTGGAGGTTGTAGGCGGTGGTGTGAGCGAGGACGCGTTTGCCATTGACCTATTCGTAGTCGGGGGTGTTGACTGCGTGAGGTTTGGTGTGGTGAGTCGCGTAATACCGCTTCGCTTGGTCGGAGGGGTGAAGCTACGTCGTACTGCAGCGCGCTGAGCCGCCATACTGGACGAGGACAGCTGTGAGAGAGTCGACTGCATCGATAGAATGTTAAATCTATATGAAAGTAGGCTAGGCGGAGAAGGAGCAGGCCATAGCCACCCATAGAGAGACGGAGACGAACAGCCGTCGTGGGAAGCCTAGTCGATGGGCACCAGAATGGCTTCGGTAGAAGCGTGACTAGCGAGTGCTACGATACGACTGCCGTGCATACAGTAGCAATGGTGCATGCGAGACGCGGTCTTGTGTTAGACGCCTACTCGTGAATCAAGCACACCTTCTACTGCCCTTCCTACTTCTCTTTGTGCTGATGGCGACGCTCAAGGAAAGACGACGGGGAGGGGGGGGGGG
>LJSK01000152.1:17089-52893 GCA_001299535.1 Leptomonas seymouri
GGGGGGGGGGGGGGGGGGAGACACGCAGACACGCGAGACGTTGTAAGGGCGGCGAAGTGAGGTCAGGGAAAAGCTTCAGTCACGCGCCTTCTTGGACATTGAGCGAGCGGACAAACAAAAAGCAAAAGAAGATGGGGCCTTCGTGCAAAGCGCACCGACGCTTCAAGCGTTGACCACACTCGGGCTCCAGCAAGGCACATCAGCGCTGCAAACGCAGTCACGCGCTTTCCGGAAGAGGAAGAAATGAAGCGCACTCCGTGCATTGTCAGAGCACACCCGCCTCTTCAAGGCTGAGGGCATTATCATTGCCAGTTGATCAGAGCAGGTCATCACAACAGCGAACGTCCGAGTTAAACGTCGAGAACAAGATGGAAGTCCAACAAAGAGTTGCTTATGTTGCCATTGCATTTGGTGGGAGCTTTTTCCTTTATGGTGTAAGAACAACGAAGGATTTGATTGCACAGCGAAAGCAACAACACGGACAGCGACAGCGACACTCACAACCACATCACACAAATGCCTAACCTGCTAGAGCCTCACCAAAGTATCAGCTCCTGTATCTCCCCATGACGGATGTAAGACCGCGGCGAAGCCCACCGCTTAAAACAAAGAGAAGCAAAAATAAAGCCAGAGGGAAAAGGGGGCCGAAGCGATACATCACACGCTGGGTGGCCGCGCACCGAGACCTTCACCGGCCCCATCTCGCACCTCCCCTCCCCCCTCCCCCTTTCGCAGAAAGAGGGGCTACGGGAGACAACGAACGGGGGCGGAAGCAGAATTCTATGAGAAGAAGTAGGGGGAGCTCAGCACTAAGTTGAGATCGAGATCGCCTCGCTTTGGCGGCTCCGGCAGCTTCACGCCGTGTCTGCGCAGATCCATGAAGTACGTCTCCTCCCACTGCTCCTTCAGCTCCCACAGCGGGTCGTACTTGGAGTACAGGTTTACGAACTGCTCCCGCAGCACCTGCGACAGCTTCGGCAGATCGCAGGCGTAGGTCCAGTAGGAGTCGTGCACGGCCATCATTGAGAGGCCCTGGTGCTGCATCTCGAGCGCCGTCATGGCCAGATGGGTGGCGTCGAGGGAGTGAATCAGATTCGGCGCAATTGCCGTGAGCTGCTTGCGACTCGCAGGGGCGATCGCGTCACCCGCAATCCGTGCATAGCCGCTCGTTGTAAAGAGCGAACACTCGTTGCGCACCTTGTAGGGCTGCCGTACCACGAGGCCAAGAGGCGTGGTCCAGCACAGCGCGTTGCGCAGCTCGGGTGGCTGTACCTTCCAAATCAGCTGCACTACCTCGCTGATCCACTGCCGGCAATTCTGCGTTTCGCGAAAGGTGATGCCGAGCGACTCGAGCACCTTGTCGCGCAGATAGGCCGCCATCTCCTTCATGTCCGTATGCGTCCACAGACCATGACTCTTGTTCTGCTTTTGCAGCTCGTCGAAGATCTGCTCCGACATGCCGAAGGCGGTCACGCCGTACACCTGCGTCATGATCGGCCGTTTAATCGTCTTTCGCTTGATGTGGTCCTTATCCTGGCCCTTGCCAGTGCCGAGGCAGCGCTGCGCCACCTGATGGTCCCGCGCGGCGTCGGCGTGGATTGATTTGAGCATCTCCTTCAAAATGCCGGTGTAGGCGTCGGCTGGGCGCTCACTGGGGATAAGGTTCACGAGCGCGGCACCGAAGGCATCTCGCCCAATCGCCGAGTAGTGCTGCAAACCGTTGTAACTGCCATCCACCGCGACAGGGAGGCGGGAGAGGAACTTCTCGGGCCCCTGCGAGCACTTCATCGCGTTCGCCACCTCTTTGCATGCCATCAGGCACTGCAGCGGCTCGCTCGCCTCCTGCCACCACCGGTCGCCTTGCAGTGGACTCTCCGCACTCTGCACGACATCTTCCATGTGCTCGTCCACGTAGTGCACGCGCTCGTCAAAGGAGAGCTTGCTCATACCCATTTTGTTCGCGAGGTGCACCTTGAGCCAGTACAGGCCGACGCTGCCCAGCGGCTTCGGCTCCGCGTACTCCAGAAGCCCGCGAAAAGGGTCGGAGCCGGTGTGATTGAGCCGGCCGGGCAGGGGGTACATGCGGCCGCGGAAGTCCATGCTGTTGGGGAAGTAGATGTGCGAAAACTGTAGGATAGACCGCGCCTGGCGCAGCGCCTGCAGGTAGTGAATGCGGCTGCTGCGCAGTTCACTGAGCTCCTTCCAGTCCGCATTCTGCTGGATCTGCATCTGACGACGCTGCTGGATGTTGAAGACTTCACCGTCGTCGCTGTTGTCGTCATTGCCTGGCTGGTCCTCCGTGCCGTCGACGCCCGATCTGCGCCGTCGATCGGACGGGTAGCGGATGCTACCATCGCTCATAGAGTAGTAGTGCAGTGGGTAGAAGCCAGGACGGATCTTGCCGAAGCCGAAGCCCTCTCGTACGATCGCCTCCTGGACGTGCAACATGTACTTGTTGATGCGCCACGGCACGCGGGAGATAGCATCGAGGGCCTTCATCATTGGCGCCTGCGAGATGATCATCGCCTGGTTTGTCGTACCCTTAACCGCAACGGAGGGCAGCACGCTGTACACGGACTTCTCCCGCGTGTCTGATTCGTTCAGCCACGAGTTGTAGGACAGCTGGGGCGGGAAGGCGATGTGGAGGTCTCGCACGCTCACTGCCTTCGTCTCGGTCAACCCCACCACATCCAGCACCGAGGCGCCAGTGACGCTGGTAATGCGCTCCAGCACCGGCCGCTTACTGCCGTCACCGCGCAGTGAGAGGTACAGCAGCTGTACAACGAGGAACCCAACTGCTTTGACGGAGATGGGGGTAATGCTGTACTCGGCTTCAAAGAAGGCGAGTGTCTTGTCCATGTTTATGTTGGTGTGCGTGCGAATCGTCTTGCGGTCACTCCCGCTGAGCCTCTTGAACACGCGCTGGAAGCGTAGGTGGAAGCGCAGATCTTCGGTGATGCGCACGAGGAGGGAGAAGAGACCGTGGGAGCGGGTGCAGTGGGAGGCGGTCTCGCAGACGTTGTTTAAGATGACGCTGACCCGCTCATCGTGGAGGGCAGACCGCTCCTCCTGAACATCCTGGAACGCACCCTGCATCTGCGAGAGCACCATCGCGAAGAAATCGCCCTGTATTGTGCTGGAGGACTCAGCGCTGCCGGCCTGCACGTAGAAGAGCAGATCTTCCAATGCGCTCTCAACATTTTCCTCGCTTGTGAGGTGCTCCATTAGAGCCACCTTCAGCGACTGCCGGATCCACACCGGGATGTCTGACGAGCGCGTCATCTCGCCGTACACGCGCTGCAGCACGTAGTAGTCCACGACGCCAGCGAGCACGCAGTCGAAGAAGTACCGCGGCACATCCTCGAAGCGCGGCAGATCGGTGCGCACGATGGTCTCCCAATTGCAGAAGAGCCGCGCGAGGTCGTGCACCCAGTCCGGGGCAGCGCTGGTGTTCCACCGCGTGTGGGACTCCTCGCTGAAGGCGCGCGCGGCGGCGACAACAGCATGTGGGCTCAGATACGAAAACCGCACCTTCCCTGATTCCTGCGCTGCTCTTGACAACTCGATCGCTCGCACCGCTGGATCTAGCATGTCCATCAAGCGGTGAAGAGTCGTTGTGTCATCCATTTCCTGTACGGTAGGCTGAAAGAGCTCCAGCTGCACCAGGCGCTCGTTGACGTTCTCCCGGGTCAGGACCGTGATGCTGGAGCCGTAGCGCACGTAGGAGACGAGAAAGCTGGCAAAGGGACTCACGAGCTCGGCAACGGGCATTGACCGCACCAATTCATCTGCTTCCGCACGGTAGTTACGAAAGACGCCCCCCACCGCCACCACCGAGAGATGCTCCTGCTCTTCTTGAAAAATGCGAGTCAGCCTGCGCAGCACCCGCGCTGACTCCAGCAAGTTGTTCCGCACCATGAACACCTTGTTCGAGTTCGCCATGATTTGAAAGTTGAGGTGCTTCTCACACGCCATTTCTACGTGGGAGGCCTCTAAGGACTTGTTTGTCCACGCTGACCGCACGCCGCTGGTGCGAACCGTTTCATCAAAGACGTCGCCCAGTACCCGGCGGGTGAGAGAGAGGTCCTCGTTTTCGCCGTGCGCTGCCTTGTGCGCCTGCTCCACGAGCTGCAGCACCATCTCCGCTTTGGACCGGATTTTCACACTGCGGGTGCGGGCGAACGAATCCAGCACCTCCTTCTTGCAGTGAAACAGGTCGTCACAGAGCAGGTCAACGGCGGAGAGCACTGCCTCGCTGATTTGATGGGAGCTGGCGGCTGCACCCAAGGTACCATGAAGGCCTACTGCGGAAGCGGAGGCCGAGGCGCCGCCTTCGCGGGACAGTGCATCGTCGTCCACACTGGGGACATGAAACGGGTCGTCCATGAGGGTATCGTCAATGTCCGCGGCATTTTCGAATTCGGGATACACCGACGCGCTCTTTTCAGCGTTATTTGCTGTGGAGGGGGCAGGCGAGGGGGGGCGAGGGGGCGCTGGGGTGGAGGTACCGTCTTCGCCGGGATGGTCATGGCCCGCCAGCACGTCTACAGAGGCCATGTTGTGCCTCGCTTCATCCAAGACAAATAATTCTGTGGCCGAGTCGGAAAAGGAGATCTCGTCGTCGTTGGCGTCCACCGCTGTATTGTTCCACGGATGCTTCGGGTCGACGGCTTTGCCCTCGCCCGCTTCCCCCTGCTGCGCCGCTCGAAGCCGCATCCTGGCTTTGTAGGCCCTTGCGGCAGCTATGCCGGGCTTCAGGTTGACCGGCTTCATTGCCTTCTGCAGGGTGCCCACAAGGTCGAAAGCAGGGTCGTGCAGCTTGTCTGTCGGGGTTTCAACGGCGACCGCATCTGCTGTTTGTTTGGTTGCACGCTTCGCGGACGCCTGCTTGGCAGAGGCTCTGGGTCGCTTTACGGCCTTCGCCGTAGTGGCGGAAGAAGAGGGTGTGGCGGGGGGTGGCAACACGTCATCACGACTATCACCCTCAGCGATATCGGCGCTTTCATCTGCATTACCTTTCCGAGTCGGGCCTTTCAGTGCTGCAGCTGCTTTTGCCTTTGTGCTCGAGGCCGTCTGCCTTCGCACGGCTAGGAGAAGGCAGGCGCCGCCGTGGGGGAGCAGGTTGCATGCGCTGTTGATGGTTCGCACTGCTGCTGAGCTCAGCGACAGCGTGTGTGAGGTGGCGCGAGGGTAGGATGCGGCGCTGCTACTCGCCGCATAGGTGCTGCCTAGAGGCTTTTCATGGGAGAGCGCCGGAGCTGAAAGCAGGGAGGGGTCAGCGCAGTCGTTGTGGAGGGCACTGCGCAGCGCTGGCCGGGCATATTTTTTGAGGATGCTGCGGCGCATGGCTGGGGATGGTCGGAGGGCCCTTCGAGACACCAGGGGGGGGGTTAACGGCAGTAAACACTCAAGGTTGGAAGCCAACTGGGCATGCAGCTGGATGTTCACAAGAGGGGAAGATGGCAGCTTTAAGCCCATGTACAGTTCTGAAGAAGCGCTCCTACACGGCGTATCTCTCCGTGCTCATGACGGAAAGGAGTTTAGAGGGCTCAATACTTGGGCGTGAAGCTTGATCTGTGACTGAAAACACGAAGCGTATGCGCGAACTCGGATCGGGCACTGGAACACAGCTGGTGTTGGAGTCCACGCATCAACAACGAAAACGGCTGTGTAATGCTCCTCGATCTGACCACACACACACACACACACACACACGCTGTGATGGGAATCGCTTTTCCTCTCTTGGAGGAGTGTTCCTTCAATTCCTTTAGAATATGCGGAGCCCACGCGAGGTCACACACAAAAGCAATGTGGAGGCAAGAGCAACAGGAGCTTGAATGGACACAGAGGGGAATACGGACTTCATTGACCACTATCCATATCTATATATATGTGAAAGCTCACAGACCGGGGCGATAATTCAAGTCGCCGTCGCAGTGGGGTGCACCTACTTAGGTCATCAGCTGTGAGGTGTTCTGCGTTTTTCAGAAAATGAAGTGGGCCTGTTGCCGGATGCAGCCGTGACTGCTTCGCCCCCCCGTCCCTCGTCTATCCGCACTGGCCACACACAATGGATCGCTGGACTAAAGAGGGGGGGGGGAGAGAGGGGAAGAGAAAAGTGGCTCCTGCGCGTTGATTCATGTCGACTGCTCAGTGCGTGTGCACCGTCACGGTGGCGTTGTTCTTCTCACAGGCCTCACCGTACACGTTACACGGCACTATACAAATTGTGTAGCATGCGTGCGGGTGCAACTTCTCCAGCGTCACCGCCGTCTGCTGGGCGTTGCTCACCCACACCTGATGGTACTCTTCCGGCTCGAGGACGCAGTCTGCAGCTTCGCAGTCGCAGCGGATTTGATGTCGCGTATACCGCACCACGTAAGCAGCGGGACGCTCATCCTCCGCGACGATCCATTTCAGAGAACAGCTGGTCTGCGTCAGGCGCGTCACCGACACGCGCTGCACCGGCTGCGGAAGGGTGATGGGAGGGATGGAAATAGTGAGAGCCATGTGCTCGGCTGCAGTGGAAGACGATGGAAGCGAAGGGGACTTGCTTTTGGTCCTCTCCGTATGATTCCAGTCGGGCGAGAGGAGTACTTCCACCGTGTAACCGGTGTGCGCGGCGACATACGTGTTGAAGGGGTAGTTCAGCTCGTAGGTCAGGCATGCGTGTGAGCTGTGCGTGGTGGCACCCACTTCGCCGCCCTGTTCTCGTTCCTCCGGCACTGACGTCAGCACTTCAGATGAACCACTGCCGCTGTTCTTCTGAAGTGCACTCACGCTTGCCGCCGCCGCCGCCTCCGCCTCCTCTTCAACTGTGCCATCAGCAGATGCGCGATAGTCAGAGACGGGCAGGCACAGCACCTCCGCTTGTGCGACTCGTGCGTCCACGTGCTTCGGTTCTGCTGAAGTCAAGACCCCGTCGGACGCGCGTGGCGGCTTTGGGGGAGCCGGAGGCACATTTGAACGGTAGAACACAGTACGGCTCCCCGGAGTTGCGGTAGCCGATTCCTGTTGACCAGATGTGTCGGAGAGCGCAGGTGCATCCGATGCTGCTTCACGGAGATCAGAGTCCGGCAAGATTCGTATAGTGAACACGCCATGCCGCAGCAGCTTCAGACGCTCCAGGTCGCTCAGCCGTGCCACCGACAAGTCCAGCTGCCACCGCAGCGTCAAGCATGTTGGCGTGCGCTGCTGCACAATGAGTCGCGTGGGTCGACACAACAGTCTGCGCCATCGATTCACGAGAACCTCCTGCAGATCTGCCGATGTGAGCGAGTCAGCGTTGTAGGCGGCGCACACGGAGGGAGGGTAGTGCATAACTTTAACGCTGGGCGCGGAGTACACCACTTTCTCCGCGGGGAATGCGTTCGACGGCCCTGCAGCACTCCCTGCGGAGGCCTTCCGCGGACGCGCTTCCACCTCCGCTTCCGTTGTCTCTCCATCCGTACCGCCGCGCTCTTCCCATCCGACCAAAACGGCGTGGAAGAATACCAGGGCGTACCGTTGCTGGAGCGGCTGAAGCAGCGTGATGCAGGTGCGTAGCTGCTTTTGTGCAGACGTGTTGCGGTACAGCACCGGTGCCTCTCTGTCCGCCGTCTTCGACAACCGCCACTCCACCTCTGACCCGTGGCTCCCCCGCGGCTTCGACCGCACGTGGGGGGCTAGACGTTCTGCCTCTGCAGCTGCAATGAAGTCCTCCACAGTTCGACACGCCGCGACGTCGACGGCATCGAGGTTCACCAACAACGCGTGGGGGCAGAGGAGCAGACCCTGTGCGGTCCAACGTGCAGCGGGAAGGTCGAAACGCACCTCTACTCCCGCAGGCGGAGAAGATGGGCGGTGATGGGCAGAGGAATCAGCGATCGCAGCGCCGATTGGCGCCGTTGATGGTAGAATCGTGTAGTGCAGCTGTGGTAGGCTACCCGGAGCGGGTGGTGCCGGCGGGGTGAGGGCCGTGACCGTCTTCTCTGCACACCGAATAGCGGAGCTGCCTTTGCCGTAGCACACGTTGCCGAAGGCAATCCGATACAGAGTAGACGGTGAGAGGCCAGCTATGTTTACCTCGCGCTGACCACTCGCTACGTGGTGGATGAACACCGCACCCGCATCCGCGATGCCCACAGCACTCGTCTCGCTGCTCCTTCCGGCATCGTTCAGCACCGCGGTGGTAGGGGAAGCGGCTGCAGTGCTGGGTACTTCTCTTTGAGGCGTGCACGTGATGCTTGCGGCGCATGGCGGCTGCGGTTTCACGATGGCCAGTGCACTCTCTGCCGTATCGTCAATTCCAGTGACTGCTGCTGATGCCTGCGTTGCCCACAGAGGCCACTTCCACTGTACATGAAGCTCCGCCGACGCACCCTTGCTCAGCGGTGCCGTGGGCACTGTGCCGCGAACGGTGATCTCGTGGAGGAGTTGCAGCTTCTTCACGGAAAGAGGTGCGTGACCCACCATGAGCTGCTGTGCGCCGCCAACCACGCCGCCGTTGCCTCCATGTGCAACGGCATAGGGGCCAGATGGCAGAACCTCCACGCACTGGACTAAGTAGACTGCTTTGCTCATCGGCATGCTGGGCGCCTTGTCAGCGTTGTCTGGGCCTGAAACACCGAAGGGAGTCGGCTCCTTGATTGGCACCACAAAACGAAACTCCTCGGGCGAGGCTTCGCCTCCCTCCCTGCGTTCTGCATCGTCACTCCTCTTCTGCACTTCTATCGGCTGTACTCGAAGACGCCACGAGCTCCGATCACCTTCTTCAGCTGACGACTTCGCCAGGCGTCGTGCCAGCGCTTGGTTCCAGTGCTCCTGCACCGCCATCTCAGCTGCACCTGCTCGTCGCTGCCGGGGTTGATGAGCGACATTCTGCGATAACCAGTCGCGCTCCATTGTTGTCTGCATTCGGTCGGCCCACCACTCCCACACATCACACTGTGCTGCTGCCATACGCGTGCTACTGCTTGTGCTATTAGCGTTGTCACTGCTGTGGTGGGTGTCGGCCCACCACGCGTGCACCGCTGCCGCTGCATCCTTCGGCACGTAGACGATGCCCTCAGGCACCGCCACCACCGCCACGTAGGACAGCACACGCATCGCCCCCTCCACCTTGTCGCCGCCATCCACATCATACAGCCGCGTGTGAGCGTAGTGAGAGGGAAGGAGGATAGACATCGATCCTGGCCGCCGGCGCGTGCAGTCGGTCAGTGGCGGAGGAAGTGCTAGGGGAAGCGGCGGAGTCAACGCGTGGAACATCACGGCGCCACGAGGCACATCGATGCGAGTGGGAGACGCGGTGGCCATGTGCTTCTGTTGTTGACGTGCCAGTGGGAGCACTAGTGTCACAGGCCGTGCGGAGACTCTCGCCAGGGCACGCAATGCAGCCGATGCGTCCGGTGGGAGCGAGGAGGGACGGAAGGCGTAGAGTTCACCACCCAGCGGACGGCTGTGAGACCGCGACGGAGACCGCGAGAACAACGACGTAGGCGTGAATGATGATAGTGAAGGCACTACGGCACGTACACCAGCTGCTTGCTCTCGCCGAACCTCTTGAATGCCGATCAAGTACAACGCACCCGGGTGCAGGGGCGCGAGGGTGACTGTTGGGTTGCGTGTGACAGGCACCAGGATGGTGCATCCCTCCGTGTGCTGCTGAGCCCTTCTTTCTGCTCTGTTCACAGGCTTCCCCGGGCTGACACGACAGCAGCGCACGCAGAGAAGCGTCGGAGCAGCCTCATCGGTTGACGGCAGGTCTTCCTGGATTCCGGCCCCGGACCACCAACGCCAACTCAGTTGCATAGAGTGTGGAGTACGCCGTAAAAGGCTTAAGTTTCTCATCCGCGGCAGCTGGGGGATGTTGCAGAGAAGCAACCGGGCATGCAGCTGCCTCGGCCCCGAAGGGCAAAGCGCTGCAGTTTCGCCGCTCGGTTGTGCTGCAGAAGACAACAACGGTGGCGTGATGAGTGGCCCCCAGATGGCCGCGTTCATGAACACTTTGTACTCTTCGGAGGGCGCGAAGAGAAGGTCGAGGTGGCGCACTGCGTACACCTGCACTGCCTCCTCCACTTTGAGGGTGAAGGCAGATGCCGTTATCGGCAACATCTCTTCTTCCGCTTCCGTCGGTAGTGATGAATCCACCTCTGACTGCCTTACACTGCTCTTGATGTTAGAGTACGTGCGGTGATCGGACAGGCGCTGGCCGGATTTAACGCTCCACACTTCAATCGCTGCGTACGACTGGTAACGAATTCCTGGCACCAAAAGGCTTCCTCGCTGCTGACCCCGTCCTTGCCCTGCCGTCGCCTCTCCGGATGAGTCTTCCTGCGTTACCGTGAACATATGTGGGTTGTAGATGCGCGCGTGAACGCTGATCGGCTGTAGGGGCGACAGGCACACGCCCTCACCCTCCCTCTGCACCGGGCATCCGGCCCACGGACTCTCTCCAATCGCGACCACTTGTGTGAGGCCTGAAGGGGGTGTAACAAGCTGCATGCGAAGGGCGGCATCACCACTGTGTTTGCCAGTTACTTGAACTCGGTAGAAGGACTCGGGAATCAGCCCGTCCACCTCCACCACGTAAAGCACGCAGGACTGCAGTGCTTCATCATCTGAGACGGTGGCGGCGGTGTTTGTGGCTGCCGCCACCGCTGCCACGCTCCCGTCTGGCTGTAGAGAGAGGTAAGCTCCGCTGCCAGCTCCCACGCCTGCCTCATGACGCGCCTTGGTCTTTGCAGACACAGGGACGCAGGTGTAGGTGCGTTGATGGCGCATCTCCTTCAGAGAGGGAAACACGTCGGGACTGAGAATGGAATGCACGTGACGTTGAAGTCGTAATGGGTCTGATACGCCTCCTAGAACCGTCGGATCCGCTTCAATTTTGTGGCGGTCGCCGCGCTGACCCTCTGCCGCCCTCCCTTTCGAGCCCCCCACAGCCCGACCGCATGCTTCGTATGGGCCGGCCACGCGAAGCACAAACTCGTCGTCATCGGACACCCACGTGAGGCGGGCACGGAGTGTGGGATGCCCGCGCTGCGACCACGATTGTAGCGCTTTCAGCTCCGCCAGCGTCGCTGCTGCTGCGGCATCGCCGTCACGCTGCTCGATGTTGTCTTCGCCGTCGTGCCTCTCACCAACGAGCATCGCCAACACCGTTCCCACCACAGCCCCGGCAGTGCGAAGGGGAAGCCAACGCTCTGTAGGCCTCTGGTTATGGGCAGAGCGTGGGCCTTCAGCACCAGCCTCCCCCTTTGAGTCTGGTAGCGACGCTCGTGCGCGATCGGCAGTCGCCAGTGGGGGAACACGCACTACACCGCCTTCCTCAATCGAGGACAGCGTCAGCTGCCTCAACGTGCATACCGCGCGGATGCGCTGCTCGCAGACCGTCTCAGGAGGCGATCGCAACCACCGCAGAGACGGCAGCGCCGCGCTGTTGGCCAATGGGGGTTGAAAGGCTGAAAACGCTCGCTTATGCTCCTGCATCACATGCGCCACCAGCTGCTGCCACACGACCGACAGTTTATCTGAAACGGTATCAACGCATATCAGCTCTACGACTGCGTCATCGACAGCCGCTGAACCGCTCGGCATCTGCACGTCCGTAAGCGACATGCCGTTGGCTAAGTAGGCAGTTTCTGGGTATTGCGCCGCTGTCCACGGCTGTATGTAAAGGCTCTCACTCGCTCTGTTTGGCACGGATGGTGGCGCGACAGACCACTTGCGTTGGAGAAGCGCCCTGATAGCGCGGGAGCACTGGGACGAGGGCGAGGACATTGCCGTGTTCACTTCCTCCTCCTTTACTTGTGCTCCACGGATCGGATGATCTTGCGGGAGCAGCAGCGTCACCTTCGTAGAGGATTGGTACACCACAGCCGCCTCCGGCTGAACCACCTGTGTAACAGCGGAAGGCAACAGCCACGCCATGCACAGCGTGTTCGATCCTCCGTCACGTATGCCTGCCAACGAGGTGCTCCACGAAGGAACACCATCAGATGAAAGAGGCGAGACGTGGCCGTGGCCCCCGCGTCGTTGTCTGCGCTTGAACATCTCTGAGCTGCCGCTCGAGACACACACCAGCACCAACACCGGCCCGCCGTGCGCCACCTCGTCTTTCGTGAAACGGTTGTGGCGATGCTCTGCCAGTGTTTCGGTGATGAGAGCAGCGGGCAGGGAGAACGCGTAGGGAGGAGGAGAGGTTGCCGGAACCATCGTGTGCCGCACATCGTGTAAGGCGGTGCTAAGACACCACGAGACGCAGAAGCCGTATGGACTAGAGCCTTCCCAACTGATGACACGTGCCTTTCCGGCTCCTGGCGCTGTCAAACGTGGCAGTCCAACCAAGTCCAACCGCGTGCGGCAGTACACACCGCTCTGGTTTGGGCGGGGAGTGACAAAAAACACCCCTCGGGGAGCACCTGAAACGGCTGCGTCGCTCTGGCTTTTGACGGCTTGGGGTAGAGGTGATGCCGAGGGAGAGCACGCCATCACCTCCAGGTGCGGCCATAGCGATGGCACGCCGGACGCCGCGGTGTCACACGCTGCAGCATTCCATTCGTGGTACAACATGGTGGGGGTGCCTGGAGACGAGGACCACTGACACAGGAGCTCGCCGTTGCACGTGATCAGCGACACGGTGTAGTGTGTGGTCACCTTGACGATATGGGCATCGTCTGCTGCGGATCCGGAAGCCTTTACTGCTGCCTCACCCGCATCTGATGGGAGGTGGCTCATTAGCGACCACTGTACTACGGTAGAAGCTGGCAACACCGCCCATAGTGCTAGCCTCTTACGCAGCTTCCCACCTCTGCTACCTCTCTCTGGCGACGCAGGCGCCTTCCGCTGCTCTCCATCTCGCGCCCCCGCATTAACACTCACGCCGCTGCGCACGACCGCTTCCACTGCCAACGAAGATCGCAGCTGCGCCATCACCACATCCGCCACCACCGGCGCAGTAATGAAGCGCACAGCGGCATAGTAGCTGCCCAATCCTGTTCCTCGCACGTACACTACATAGGGAGTGGCTGGCTGCAGAGAGGTCAGCGCAACGTGAGGCTCCGCTGACACCCTGACAAGCGAAGGCGTAGTCAACGACATCGCCGTGGATGACGGGGACGAGGCCGCAACTGCTGAGTAGAGCTGAACTTCGTAAGAGACACTCATGCGCGGCTGCTGCCGCAGGTGCCGTAACAAGGAAAGCGGCGGCGCCCAATCGACGACGGCATCGTGAGCGGTGATGGCAGAGACTGTGATGTCGGTGATGGGCTCGGCTGGGGGAATCGGAAAAGCAAGCGCCGAAGGAGATGAGGGTATCGGAAGGAAGCCGCACAACGGTCTCGCTGCAGCCTCTTCGGCGTCGGAGGATTCGGACAGAGCATCAGATACGCTTACGTGAAGGGCGAGGTACAGCTGACCGTCGTAGGGGCGGTAGGAGGGTAGTGGAATGCGGATGCGCTGATAGGGGCGCTTGTGGTGCTGCTGAGATGCCGGGGGCAGAAGCGGGTAGCGCTGCACTGCGCTGTCTTCCATCTCCGCCACATCCGTTTTCCGCACCTCGAGTGCGAGGTAAATGCGTTGCTGGAGAGCGTCTGCCAGATGCCGAGTAGGGTGTGCTGACACGGATGGCTGCTGCCCGTTTCCCTCGTAACCAGCGAGGGTTTCAAAATAAAGGCAATACAACACGCCAACGTCCACGTCCACGCACGCCTCGTCCTGATAATTTATGAGCCAGACCGCTGACGGTGGTACGGTAGGGGGTGGGGGCAAGATCAACAACTGGCAGCGGTCCGGTACTACACACAGCGTTCTTGGAGACGAGGATGAGGCGCCAGCTTCTTCCAGACCGCCAAAGCCGGTAACGCACAGCACACCTCGCCAATAGTAAGGTAATGCCATGCGGTCAAGCGCCTTTGTGTTGTCTTCACACAGCATCTTGCACATCAGCTGTGCGTGTCGCGTTGTGCGTCGGGCGGCCGCTGCAGCGGCGGCTTCTCGAAGCTGCAACATGGTTAGACGAAGTTGATTTCGATCCCTGCCATCCAAGTGTACACGGTACGCTCCGTTGAACTCCACGTACGCAACCGTCTGTCGGTCCCCAACGTCGCTGCAGGTCCACGTAAGCTCCAGCACTGCAGTCGATGCAGAGGTTGGATCTGGCGCGTGCACAGCCCGCACGCGAAAATCAGACACAACACCGTAAACAACAGCAGTACTCGTCGCTGTTGTCGAGGACGCCGGCGTGTCCGGCGCACGCTGCCCCGCGAAACAGCAGCCGTCTCCCCTCTGCTCCATTATCGAGTGCCACGTGACGCGGTGGCGGAGTGAAATCGTGATGGGCGTTCCTGGTGCAACAGCGCTGCAGTCCACCACACGATTTACGCCGCCGTCGCCACAGGCTCCTTCTACAATGTCACACGCAGTAGAAGCTGCCACGACCGGAACCTCTATCGAGGTACCTAAGGGCTCTACGATGACTTCATAGGCCGTCGTGGGCGCCCCAGCGACGTTGTGCGGCTCCTGACAGGCGCGGTGCTGGAGAAAGCGAAGATAGAGCTGGCGTGCGGCGGAGTGGAAGGAGGGGATGAAGGTGCTCAAGGGCGGAGGTACAGGGCGGGTGTGCCACACGCGCTTCAGGGTGCCGCCGATATGGTTGGCAGCACCGCGCACGTGGATTTCGTACTCACTGGCAGGGTGAAGGCCAGCAAGCTTAAGACTGGCGCGGAAGCGCGACGATGATACCGGGCGTCCGGCTGCTGGCCCAATGTGAGCCGTGCACACCTCCTTGAGAGGCTTGCCCCGTACTTGGAATGCCTGCGCTCGCTTTTCAACACCCGGCGCATCGACGTCGCGATAACCTTTCGAAGCCCTGTTGGCTTCTGAGGACTGCACGAGGGGGAACGACGCTGTCTCCATTTTCATGACGGACACATCATACACGGGGCAGGTGCCCTCCCACGTCAGTTCCGCTTCAGATGACCCTACCTGGCGCACATCCACACCAGGGCCACATACGTGAAAGGGACCGAGAACCGCTTGCAGCACACGCCGCTGAAGCGCTTCGAGGACAGAGACGTACCGCAAGGTGGGCGACGGTGACGACGAAGCGTGTGGTGCGGTGGTGGTGTGCATAATGAGCTCTGCATCGAGCTGAATACACAAGGACAGAGCCACGCGCAGCTCTTTACCCGCAACCATCCTAAATACGTGGCTACACGTGCAACTGCTGGTGTTAGCAGACGTGATTTGAAAGTTGTTCACGGAATTGCAGGCTGCTGTGGTGGTGTCTGCTGCTGAGCGGATCTCCGTAGTGTTCTTACTGAGCATCGAGATAAGAGTGTAGTGCAGGCGCATCAGCGGCTGGGCGGAGACGGGGGCAGCGGGAACCCCCCCGCTTTCAACCGCCGCGCTGGTGGCGCGCTGCTGCGGTGCGGCCCCGATGATATCTGTGCCGTCGGGCTGCTGGTCGACGAGAGAACAATGCCGCAGCAGGGACGTTGGGAAGACAGACGTGCGATAGTACAGCAGGGGACTGACGACTGTGCCAGTAACGAGGGGGCACGCAGAGTCACATGAGCTGCACCCGTGTGGTGCATCACCAGCTGGTGCTTCCGTCAACGCAGCCGGCTGTGCCACCATCACCTGCTCCACATGCATAAAGCTGGGTGCAGGTGCGACGCCCGTCGCCGCTATTACTGCACGAGCCGAGACCCCCTCGTCCACGATACAATCAAGCAGTAGCTGTTGCTGCTGCTGCGAAGAGGGGGAGGAGGCTGGAGCGACGACCTTTACGGCCCGCTGGGAGTTGGAAATTGGAATCAGCTGTACGTGGTAGATGGAGGCGCTGCGTAGACCGGTGATAGTGGTGGGAGAAGTCTGCCCAACATGCACGGTGGCGTGCCGGTCCTGCAGGGCTATTGGAGCTGCTGCCCCCTGCGCATCCATGTTACGCTCCGTGCTTGGCTGCACATTGGCAGCAGAAAGGGTTTCTGCTGAAGGAGTGGCGAGCTCCGTTACAAGCAGCTTCACCGACGTGTGCGCGGGAGACGACGGCGCGGTGTGCCACTCAATCACAAACCCGTTGGATTGCACTGATGTGACACGAGCCTGCCGCACTTCGGGGGACTCCACCGAGAAGGCAATACCGCTCAGCCAGAGCACATCCGCTGGTATGACAGCCTTGGATAGAGCGTGACGCAGACCTACGTAGATCGTCGCGACGGCTTCGCCGGGGGTCAGACGCGCTCGAAAGCTGTATCGGCTACGCACACGGTTGTCCTCTAATGACGGGGACGACTCGCTGGGCCTGCCAAAACTCTTCGTACCACTGCCCGGTGCAATCGCACAGGCTTGTGACTCGATGAAACGCAGTATGCCGGTGGCAGCATCAATGGAGAAAAGCGCGAGATGCGCTGCAGGCTTCGCCATCGTCATCTGCTGCTGCTTTTCTGGGGTGTCCGCGCACAGAGCGGCCACGCAGGTTGTGGTTGGATCAAGCACATCAACTGTCAATATCCCGCTAGCATAACGGGCTGCGTGCAGCATAGGAGTACTCGATGTAACTGAGGAAGGGAGCCGAGAGGTGAGAAGGGCAGGCAGACTTGTGGATGGCGCGGCGGTCTTCGTGGGCACGGCACACCACCGCAGATCTCGGGTTGGTGCAGGCACACGAGGCTGAACTTGTTCAGGGGCCTCCTTCGGATTTTGGGTCGTACGAATCTTCTCAGGACGGACGTCCAACGCACAGCGCTGCGACAACGCTGTCGTTCCGCTCGCGTGCGTCGACGACGGGGTTTCTGGCTTGCTCGCTCGCAATTGTGTCGATGCGGCTCTACATGTTTCGTTTGCTTCTGCGTTGGTTTCCTTTCCCTCTTCTCGCTCCTCTTCAAAGCCGGGATGCGTGTGCGTCGTTGAGTCTGAGCGACTGCGGGGAGACGAGGGTGTACTGGCATATTCTCTCGATGAAGTGTCATACGGCGCTCTGTCTTGGATGTCAGCAGCGTCGCTAGGCTTCTGCTCTTGAACTGGCTGCACACGAGCTGGAATAGACTCTGGAGCTGTGGGTGACGGTGGCGGGGTGGGGTGCTGAGGGGCCACCGGTAAACGAGGTGCGCTGTGCCCGTGCGTGGTTGCTCCGTCATCCGGCCACTCCGCGCGTACTGCGGAAGCTAACGTGGGCAAAACAACAGAGCACTCTCTTGACGGATGCTCATTGCCTTCCAGTGTCGTCGCAGTACTTCCGCGGCGATGTTTCAATTCTTCAGTCCCCGCATTGCAGTCCTGCTGCGCTTCCCCCCCTCCTTCGTACCGTCCCCCAACCCTTAGATACGGCCACCGTGCTGCATCGTCGTCTCCCATAACATACGCGCCCACGGCTGCGTTTATCTCTGTCGCGTCACACCCCGTGACATTTTGCATCGCGGGGATGCCAACGCCAAGGCTGGCTCTTGCCAAGTTGGTTTCCAGGCTTGAAAAGAACAGCGCAGCCGCTGGTGGCAGCACACCGTGATCAACCATCGATCCTGGGTAGTCGTCGATGGGCTTGGAAGGGGGAAGACGCACGTTGAACGGCTCGCCATTTACGCACATCTTCCGATGCTGCTGCTGCTGTCCGCTCTCTTCGCTTTGCAAGCGAATGAAGGCCTTTCTGTAGTCAATTTCTCCGCTTGGCAGCACAGCAGAACAGCGGCACCGTGACACAGGAGTAGCGTGAAACTCTTGCATGCTCTCGTACTGGCGGAGCGGTGGGGAGTGCTGCACATGTGGCTGCGCTAGGGGAAGTACAACGTCAAACTTGCTGCGAGGCTCCTCCACGATCATCGCTATGCCTTCTTCCGCTTCGATGGCCGCCACTGATTGCGTTGAGGGAGGGGGCGCCGGGGCTGCGTTAGGGCGTGTCTCTTCGTGCGTGGAAAGAGCGTTTCGAGGGGAGCGCACGGCCGTCGTCGCTTGGGGATCTGCACTCGATACATTCTCCGATGAAAGAAAGGGATGCGTAGGGCATGGGTGCAGCGAGTTTTGCGCCTGCTGAAGGGGATCCTCAGTTCTACATTTATAAAGCTGCGTTGCCGCTGCCGAGCGGCTATCCACGACATCTTCGGTACCACTGTAGAGCTGACAGGCGCAAAGACTCACGCTCGGCTCTTCTTTGGCCATCTCACAACAAACGATGGGTCGCGCTGCCGCTGCCGTTGCCTCCATTGCTTGCTGTTCTTCTGAAGAGTCATGTCCATTACTTCTCCCGGCCAGCGCCGTCTGCGTTTGTCTCATCAAATGGTTTCCACCGTTGATAGCGTATAGCGCGTGCATCTCCGCCATACGAGCTAGCAGGAACGTCAGCGACAGCAGGCGCCTCACGGTACTCGCCGAGTCCGTAGGCGAAGAGGCAGACGGATCGCCAGGCGGATGCTCCTTTCGCTGTTGCTCGCGAAGCATTGTCCGACGGGCTGCCTCTACTTCTCGAAAAGCGTCCATGATGGGCCGCGGAAACGGTTCGATTCCCCGCTGCGACACGTGCAGCGGCGAGGCGGAAGACAATGCAGGGCTGAGGGACACGGCACGGTCCTCCTCCAGCGACTCTAAGGGCAGCAGGTGCCGCAGCGTGATGAGCAGCGCCTGCTCCGTTTCTTTTAACTGCGCCACCAATGTCGCAAGCTGCTGCAACGCCTTCGTCACGGCTTCGGTCTGTGCCTCACACTCGCGGGCCGAGATGACGCTGCGGCGCGCGTCGTGGCCACCCTCCGCTGTCGCTAGGAAAAAGAATATCGCCTTTGCCTGCTCCACCTGCGCTTCCAGCACTGCTGCGAGGGTGACAGAGGCGTCGTGCCACTGGAGCTGCTGGTGATACCACTGTCGCCGCGGCCCGGACTTGAAGGGGGTGGAGCGGGGCCGCACCCGCACCACCCGTGATGCTGCACAGAAGACACCATTGCTGCACCCGTGACGCGTGTGGGCAAAGGCAAAGGCGTAATGGACCGCAGGCTCTTCGTCCAAAGGCTGGGAAGCAGCAGGCAACGATTCGACGTTGCTGCCGTGTTTGATGCGACTGCCCAGCGCTTTCGATGCCGGGATGGTCTCGTAGGCCAGGAAGGCGGCTCTTGGCATCGACGGAGAAAGAAGAGTTCCATGGCAGCACCACAGTCGGACATAGACAGCGGCGTTGTGTGCTTGCGCCGCGGCAGCAGGGGCGCACACTTCACAGTGTGGAAGAGCGTCGGAGGACGGGACTTGTGAACTCGCACCAGCACTGCGTGTTCTCTTTTCGCCGTCACTCGACCGCTTCACTCCAAGGACTTCTTCATCGCGAGGAAGCTCTGAGAAGACACACCAATACATGTCACGGTACACGGCAGAGACCCACGCGTGAAGGCGGGCGACGATGGTGTCCATCATAACGTCGCAGTTTCGCGCTACTTCCATGGCTGTGCGCGGCCCTAAATCCTGGTCTTCCCCCGTGCAGAAGAAGCCGCGGGTGCGGGTGCAGAGCTGCTGCGCCGCCAGCACGCCTTTCAGAATGAACGGGGCTTCGCTGAGACGAGCCAGCAGCCGTGGCGGGGAGACGGTGGAGGATGGCATGAGGCAAATATAGATGGGTACACCCATGTACAGGGCCCACTGCAGCGGCAGGCCAACAGGGCCGTCCACACGCGTAGGAGAGACCAACGGGTGCCCACTGCTGGCCCACTGGGCAAGGTGGTATTCATCCACGCAGAGCAGAATTGCGGCGCGTGCTGAAGGCGGAGGAGCGTCTGCTGGCCCTGGGCTCTTTTGTTGCTGCCTGCTGCGTAGAGCTTGTTGTCGCACCCACATTAGACGCTGCCGATGTGCTTCGCATTGAACCTGGCGCAGCGTCGCTTCGCACTGCCTCAACACATGTGAGATGACGGCTTCGTCTTCGCCTTCGTCTTGTAGGGCGCGATTATTCAGTGTGGCAGAGGTCAGCTTGGCGTACGCCTCGTCCACTGTGCAGCTGGTCAACGGTGTAGATGCCCCACAAACCGGCTTTCGTGGCTGCTGCACCGAGTAGGAGTCATAAAACATATTCGGGTCATACTCCTCGACGTGGTGCTCCGCAGAGGCTCTTGCCGCTGCCATCACATCCCATCCATTAACGGAGAGGTGGAGCTGAAGTTGGCTTTCCCCATCAAACTCGCTTTTCGAAGGGGCGATCGCTGCGTCCAAGAACTGCAGAAGCGGTGGAAGAACATCACTCGGCAGCGGCCGCACGGCGTTTTCCGCACGCTCGCTTGCAGCACCGCCCAGCGCCGTGACCACCAGCACGTGTATCGTTTCGTGGAATGGGGAGGGGGGCGACGAAGATGACGCAGGGGCAGCATCAGACTCTTTCCTCAAGCCTGAATTCTCTTGGCTCGCAACTCCCCCCGCGATACCAACAGAGCCACCCAACACGTTCACAGCCGACGCAGTAGGTGCGCTTGATCCGATCACTGCCTCTGGCGTGCAGGTATAGTACGCTTCATAAATATTCAGCTCCGCTTGGGCGGTGTCATGAGGGTCGATCGACAGCGGCGGGGATGCCGCGGGTGATGGCACACCAGCCGCTACCGCATCATTCAGGTCGTACACGCCGCCGCTGACCCATTTCAGTGTAGAAGGCCGCGATCCGCTCTGCGCGTGGGGGTGGGCGGAGGGGCCTCCAGTGGGTGGCGCTTCGGGCACTTGCACATCTGTTGCCCGTGCCACACACGTCAGCACGGCGGCCGCGGCATGCCTGTCGCCCATCCACTCGCACTGTGTGACCAGATCCAGGGCAGCCACCGAGGACAGGTAGAGGGTGGCGTGGGAGTGTAAGAGGAGGGTGGCGGCCACTTGCGCTGTGTAGCGGAGCACTTGGGGAGACTCGTGAAGGTCTTTCAACCACGGCTGCCGTTGCATGATGTGGGCAGCGAAGGCTGGGCTGAGTTGAAGGCTGTGGCGTCTTGTTGGCGTCTCGTCTACGGCACCAAGGCCTGACGAGGCGGCACACACGGAGCCGAGTGTGAGACGGCAGGTGCGCTGCTGCACGTAGGCTCTGCTAAAGAACGCATCTACCGTTTCTTGATGACGACGCCGTGCTTCAACACAGACATCATTATCCAGTGCTGCAGAGGTGCCCACATCGGCTTCTGCTGAAGCTTCGAATGAGGAGGTAAGCAAAAAGAAGCTCGAAGGGAATGTAAGGTACAGCAGCTCGAGGAGGTCTGCATCACATACATAAGCCGAAGAGGGCTGCCGTGACGGAGTGGGTGCCACGACGAGTCGCTGCGGTTGGGTCAGCACAATGACGGAGGGATCCTGTGAAATTTTGTGTTCGGACGACTGTGTGGGACTCGAAAACTGCTGTGGCTGCGGAGACGGCGACGCTGATGCGCTATAGAAGTGATACACGCTGTCCATCGGGGGCTGTGGATGTGCCTAAGCCTGAGCCAGAACAACAAATGACAATATGCTAAATTGACAGTGTCGCTTACTGTATCCACGTACTAAAACAGTGGCAAAGAAACGCGCTAGGTGGTTAAGGTGACTTGTGCAGTTGCCAATCACCTTTGCTGAGGCCCTTTATAATTACATATATGTGTGTATGTATGTATTACCTTCTATGCTAGAAGAGAAGTTCTAATGCTGTTGTGCTATGGTGCTCGGCTGGGTTGCTGGAGGTGTCATCAAGGCGGCCTTCCCCGTGAATCCACCGATATGCATGTTCATGTATGGCAGTGTGTGTGCAACTATTTATGGCGTGGCTGCGTGAATCGAAAGGGGTTGTGCAAGATAAGGGAAAAACAAAAGAACAGCTACGCTGTGGTGCAGCTGCACGTTGTGATGCTGATCGCTACGCGGAAATGTATAGGAACAGGGAACCCTCACGCACACAGACACAGACAGCTCAGAGTTAGGGGAGGGGGGGGGGAGAGAGTGAAGGTACGCACTACCAGTGCTCTACGAATCTTTGGACTGGGGGTGCTAGGGTGCATCACACCATTAAAGCGGAGGATGGATGTGACCGCAATAATAATAATAAGATCCGGAACACAAACGCCACCGATGAGCGCGCAGCTGCATTGTGGCGTGAACGCTGAAAAACAACAGCAACGACGACACGTGCGCTGACGTAGAACAGAGAGAGAGAGAGAGATGACTTGATTTCGAAGAGCGACCAGCCGACCAAACGACAAAGATCCAAAGCACCAAGAAACGAAGCAATGCGCCGCACGCCGGCCTTCACAAAACTTTCAGTTCGTCTTTTTCGCCTCCTGCTTCGGCGGCGGACGCGTCAGCAAGGCGGCCAGCTGTGGATAAGCGATCTGGCCGTCCTTATCTGGCTGAGCACCCTCCAGCAGCTGCGCTGCCTGCTCCTCCCCCAGCACCCGCTGAGCGGTGGAGCGCAGGTCGTCAAGTTTCACCTTACCGGAGCGGTTCTCATCGAACTCCGCACACAGACGACCCAGCAACGCAAACAGCTTCGCCTTGAGCGCAATGGCAGCGGCGTCCTTCTCCACCACCGCCCAGGCGGGGCACGTCGCAAGCACCGGAAACATCAGCTTGACGTCGTCAAGGTACACCGCTAACACTTCCTCTTCCTCCAGCCCCTGTGGTGGACGGAGGTCGCCCAACAAGGCGTGCACAAAGCGAAGAAGGACCCGGCGCCGCTCCAGCGACTGCTCATCGTCGTGCACCACGTAGAGGTTGACGCTCTCAAACACGCGGTAGAGGGCCTCAGGAAGGACGGTGTGCAAGACTACGATGAGGCACCGCTTTACTTCCTGGACCTCCTGCGCCGCTGGGAGGCAGAGGGCGGTGTAGACCAGGTCAAACTGCTCGGCGGGTGAGCGACGATGGTCATGCAGCATGACGTCGACTAGGGCCCAGATAGAGTCCCGGGAAAGCTGGTCTAGCTTGTCCGAGGGGACCGAGCCGGACGCGTTGCCGCCGCACATCTCTAGCAAATCTAGGCAGGCACCTAATAAAAGCTCGTTTTGCATGTCGGCGTCCCGGTGGGCTTCTCCGATGATCTTGGCGTGCTGGGCCGCGTTGCGCTGTGCTATAGCGTCGAGGGACGAGGGGCCCGTCTTGGTGAAGGACGCAAAGGGGTTCCAGAAGCTGCGACGGGCGTGGGTGAGATGGAAACTGGATGAGGGGGAGGTGCGTGACACCGCATGGGAGAGAGCCGCCGTTTGCATGCCAAGCGCAGACGCAATGGCGAGACTGCGGGTGCCAACACGGCGGGGAAGATGAAGGCTCATGGTGTACTGAATACGACTTCATAGATGATGGCAAACGTTAAAGCCAGGTGGCAAAACACGAAAGAGAAAAGCGAAGGAGGGAGAGGGGGGAGGGCAGTACAGAAGCAACAGCAGTACACACACACACACACACACCCATATATGTGTACATCTGCTGTACATGTTTAGTGAGTGCGGAGCTACGGAGGCAATTCCCATGTAAAGACGCGAGACTTTCCTCTTTGAGCAGTTCGATTGCCACCATGGCGCGTGCGCACGAGAGAGAGCAGACTGTGAAGATTTCGAAAAGGTGTTTGCTAAGGCGTTGATGCTGTCACTCTTGGCATTTCTGTGTGTTGTGCTGTTCGGAGAACAAGAGAGCAACTGCAAGACGTTGGGTGAGGCGAGCGCTTGCGCAATGCACCGGCTAAAGGAAGCGCTACTCCGGCCCCTTCTTCAGACGCTGCTCTTCAGGATCAGGGAAGGATAGTGGACTGGCGGAAGCACACTGCCGTGAACGTGGAGGCGAGGGCTGTGCAGAGGCGACGAAGATCCGTCACACCGGTTCTGAGGTGCAGGGGCTGGACTAGGCGTACAGGCTGAGGGAGGAGGTGCTGTTGAAGCATTCGCAGGCGGGGTGGTGGGTGCAGAGGCGGCATCGCCTCTTAGCTCGCACTCAACCGGTTGGAGATGGGGAGCAGAGAACGACAGGAAGGTATTTGGCAGCGGGATCGTGCCACCGTGCAGACAGCAAGGACAGGGCGGCTGCCCTGCAAGCTTGTCAGCTAGGAGGGGATCACAGTAGGCTTTTTGAAACGTATCGTATAAGACATGCTGATCCTGCGCGCGTGCACTCTGCAGGCGCTGCCGGAGACGACTGTCCTCGGTGGACGGCAGGATGTCGTGCGGGGGTGGCAGAGGCAAATCGATGTGCTTCCGCACCGGCCGTCCCTTCCTTTTCTCTTCCTTCTTGATGCGCTGCGTCGGTAGATGACGCTTCGGCAACGTCTCAGAACGGCTGTGCGCTCGTTCAGCCGTTATTGCTGCCTGCAGCTTCCCAAGCCGCTTCTCTAGCAACTCGATGCCATTGGCGAGCACGACGTTGTCTTCCACGAGCAGTCGACGGTCCTTCTCGGCTTCTGCACAGGAGGACAGGAGCTCTCGCTGCGTTTGCAGCACCACCTCCAGTTCTCCTTTTAGGCGTCTGACTTCGCTATCCTGCGGCGCATCAGCAACAGATGGTGCAGGGAGAGGTTCAGAGGCACAGACCACAGGTGCGGCAGGCGACGATATGCTTCTGTGTAGATCGTCTCGCGGAAAGGCATCCGACGTGCTAGGGGAGAGTGGAAAGCGGGGCGGTGAGGGTGGGGACTGAAACTTTAGCGTGGCCACCTGTGCCTCTAGCTCTTCGATGCGGCGCTGAAGAGTGGTGTTGACACGCATTAAGCTCACATAGCCTTTCAGCTCCGATGCAAGTGCCGCAGCGTCACCACAGTCTACGCCAACTTTCGTGAAGGATCGACACCTTCCCTCGTCAGTAGTATCTGTTGTGAGCGAGCTGGATGCTCTGTCTCTGCTTTCGTGTGACGCGACAGACGCCTCTTGCACGCCTAGCTGCTCCCGCAGCAGCTTCGTTTCTTCCTGAAGGTAGAACACCTCCTTTCGCTCTCGGGCGAGTGCCTCTTGTGCGGTCTCTACGTCGTGCTCGGCCTTGGCACGAGCCATGCGCTCGCGCTGAATGTTCAAGCTTATTTCCTTCTCCCTCCCTCGCACCTGTGCGAGCTCCGCGCCGACCTCGCCCAATCGCTGCTTCAGCTGGTTCACCTGATCGCGCGCAACCTCCAACGTCGTCTCCTGCTCCGTCGATCGGCGCAGTTGTCGCGCCAGATGCTCACGATCTTGCTGTGCCTTCACCAGCTCCCCTTGCACCGTCCGCAGTTGCGTCTGCAGGGCTTGGACTTCATTGTGGTGCTGGCGGGTGTCGTCTTGACGTTGCTGGCGGAGCTGATCCTCGTGGAAGGCTGCATTTTCCTGTGCCCGATCCAGTCGGCGCTGCAGGCGCTGAATCTCCTCTGCGTGCAGCTGCAGCTGCTCTTGATGCTGCCGCCGGAGCGTCTCCAGCTCTAAAGCGTGCTCTGCGCGTTGCTGGGCGGTGACTTCAAGGGCGTTGCTACTGCCATGATCGTCTTGTTGTTCTGTCGCTGAACCAGACACGCCGAGTGCGGTGTCGACACCTAGGCTGACCAGTTGCCGCTGCAGCTGTGAGAGGCGCGTGTGGAGGTGGTCCATCTCGTCCTCTGCAGCTTGCCATTTTGCTCGATAAAGCTGCAGCTGATCGCGCATATGACGACCCGAAGACGGGGCAGAAGAGGAGGCGCCGTCTCGTATCTGCCGGAGGTCTGCATCTGCCGCGAGGGTGTCCACGCCCCCTCCACCACCTCTCGAGCCGGTGTGCTCGTAGAGCAGCTCTGCAGTGGTCAGTCGGCGCTGCAGGATGTCCCTTTCCTTCAGAAGCTGTTGCGTCTGGCTCCGACAGGCGTCGAGCTCTTTCTCTTGTGCCGCCTTCTTCTCTTCTAATGCAGTCGCCTCGCTTTGTATATGGTCGCGCTGCTGCTTCGCTTGCAGAAGCTGTGCCTGCGCTGCTGAAAGCTCCGTGCGCAAACGGTGCTGGCTGCCCTGCAGCGCAGAGAGCTCCATCTGTGCTTCATTCAACGACGTGTCTCGACGAGCGAGGTTCGCGCGCAGATCGCGAATGAGCGCCTGGAGGTCGACACCACCCTCGCCGGCGTGTGCTTTCGCCGCTTTTCGGATCCGCGTCGTCTTGGCGTATAGGGCAAGAGGCGTGCGCGTCGTCTGGACCAGGCTTATCCGCGAAGGCGTTGATGGCGGCGCTGAGGCTCTGCTCGATGGCGAACTTCCTCTGCTGCTGGGGTGCTCATCGGTAGATGAGCCCTTCGCACCGCTCTTTTCCTTCGCCTTGGAGGTGCCCCCCATTGCGACGTCCGCAGACACTCCAGCCTGCTTCTCTGCTTCTTCCTCAATCATCATGTCGGCCCATGACGCCGGCGCATCGTGGGAGTCCCTCTGGCGTTGCCTTGCACTGCCAGGCCCGCCGCGGTAAGCCGACCTGGCATGCCGACTAGACCGCAGCGACGGTCGCGCCGACAATGGGGCCCGCGAAGGTCCCTCGTCTAATCCTCTATATGCTTCTTCTATTTGATTTTGCAGTTGCTCTACCTCCTGATGGCGCGAGAGCAGCTCGCGCTCAAGACGGGCGTTCTCCTCATGTAGCCGCGCCAGCGTCCTGCGCGATGCTACGAAGTCCCGGCGTAGAAAATCTAGTTCCTCATGCAGAGACGCAAACTTGCGCTTGTGCAAGCTGCGGTACATGTCCATGGAGAAGTTACGCGCCACACGAACAGCTTCCGCCTCTGCGATCGTTAAGGTGTTACGGTGATGCTGGCTTAGCGTATCTGCTGACGACGCCCGCTGCGTTTGCGGACTACGACGGCGATGCGGAGCGGTGGAGTGTGTAGCGCCCAACGGGCTGTCATGCCGTGTACGCTGTGGAGGGCCAGGCTGCTGCGGTGATGTGCGCCTGAAGGAAGGAAAGCGCGGCGATCGGGTGCGACGCTGACTCCAGCTGTTCTCTCCTGAGGCGCCATGCCGTCGTGCTGTGTTGGCTACACTTGGGGGCATCATGGCGCCATCGGATGCTGCCGTCCGCTCGACGGCAGGGGAAGGTTCTTGAGACGACCGTGACGACGACGAATCCGACGGCCTGTGAGACATGCGTGCTGGAGCGGGTTTTCACCCACAACAACAGCGAACAACAAAAACAGCTAGAGGGCGTTGATTTGGTTGAATCAGGGGCTCTCTTTCTATACCACCGCGATGGATTATGCGACCACGTACAGGCCTATCTCTGATGGTTCTGTGCGGCGCTGAAACCGGTGCTAGCCGTGAAGCCGGAGCACCTGGCGGTCGAACACGAGTGGGGCCTGAGATGTCCTGCTGTGCGAACCCACCCACACACAGACACACACATACAAGTTTGTGTTGTCCTTAGAAGGTCTAAGAAGCAACTAACCATAAAAGCAGCAACGAGGGTGGAGAGGCGCACTCAAGTAGGGGGAAGCTGGAAATCAAATACACGTGCTGACATAGGATAAAGAGGCACGATCGAGTGCACGGCGGATAACATTACGGAAGCCAAAGCACCTTCACTCTTCGAACAGCTGCACCGCTGAGTTGCTCAGCAAGCCGCTATATCGTCGTTCTTCTTGCTTATTTGTTCTGCCAGGCGTGGAGGAACCATCGGCGCCCCGTCACGTGGGCTCCTGTGGGCGGTGCGTGTGTAGAGGGAGCAGTGCTCACAGGTGCAACAGCAGCCACAACAAGCCAATACTGAAAAAGAAAAACAAGCGTTGAATGCAATACACAAGTGGACTTCACATTGGCGCTGCGTTGTACACGGCAGCGTTTCTAAGGGTGACCAGGTGTCTGTCTTCACGCCATCTCCATCTCGGGCGGCACCTTCACCACCAGCGGGAATCCCAGCCGCCTCATTTGATCTCGCTGCTGCGCCAAGCTGCAGGCGGCACAGGGGCAGAGGCAACACACAGCCGCCAGGCACGCTGCCACACTCGTTGCGAGCTCCGACCAGCAGGAGAGTGATGGGGAGGGCTCTGCAGACTTCGCTGCCAACCTATTGTGACGAGTCTGCTGCGGCTGTAACAGCAAACGGCGCTGTGAGGCGACGGAGGCGGTATGGCAGGTGCAGCAACCCAAACAGCACGCGTAGCAGCACGCCGCCCCATCGTCAATGGCCGGATCAGGTCCTAAGTTGTAATGCTGACGGATGAGCAGACGGTTCGCCCAGAGGGCACATGGAACGCAGAAGGTCAGCTCGCAGAGCAAGCAGCACAGGGGACAGGCCAGGCAATGAGCGGTGGGATGGATGCAGTTCAGGCAGCATCTACAGTCGCAGTTCAACACGCACGTGCTGTCCACGAACGTGATACAACTGCAGCAGCTTGTGCCACCAGTGAGACCCGCACCACCATCAGACGCATGTTTTTTACTGCAACCAGCCTCCATGTTGCGGTAGCAGCCCTCTAAAGGCAGCCCGGTGCGAGGGTTCACGAGAGAGGCGGGGGAGGCGATGCCTGTGGTGGAACGGAAGGCGGCAACACGCACGGCTCCTTGAGAAGCAGAGCAAGATCCCTCACGTACGCAACGGAAGTTCTCCTCGCTGCTTTCACTCGCACTCTCCCGCGACACCTCCATGGCGTTTCCCCAGTAAAGCGGTCGCTGCGAGTCACGCGGAGGAGCGGCGCGGCAGCGCCGCGCCCGAGGAGAAGGATCGAAGTACTCCGTGCTCACAGTGTAGTACAGCTCCGGCCGCAGCGATACCGGCGGCACGCAGCACGGGAAGGCACCCGCGCAGCAAACGTAGCGGCTTTTGATTTGGTGAAGGAGTAGATGCTGTCGCTCGCGGAACAGCACGCAGGGCATGACACAGCAGCAGCACACGCCTGCCATGGCCGCACCGCACTGCCAGCGGCAGGCGGTGCAACCTGGTGTGGCCCAGGGAACGCCGGCATCGTCGAGATCGAGCGAATGACGGCACAAGCGAACGCCGTTGCGGAAGCCTGCGTCCTCTCCCTCATCTGATGCACTTCTACCCTGCTGCTGCGGGCAACGTTGATCTTTCAGAGAAGAAGCGAGGCTTCGCGGCATCAGTTCCAAGGTCAGATATGGTGGCTTGGGAATCAGCACCGGCACATGATAGGGAGGGCTAGGGCAAGCTTTAGATACGTTGTAGGATGCGCAACTACGCTGCTGCTGGTGTTGTGGAGCAGGCTCGAGATCACTTCTGCTGTGCTGCTGTTCTGCCACTTCAGAGCCGCGCAGGTCTTCTCCATCACCTGGATCACTGTAGAGGTTCGCTTCCTCTTGGTCCTTCACAGGGGAGCGACATGGCGGCGTCTGTGATGAGGCAGCGGCTTGCTGCGGTGCTCTTCGAGGCCGTCGTGGGCGTTCACTGTGATCGCCGCCGTCCTCCTCGCATTTTCTGCTTTCATGTGGGGCGTCGCCGCTGCGCTGGGGCTCTCCATCCCTTCCGGTGGGCTGTGGGAGTGTTGGACAGAGGCGACAACCACACGCGGGGCAGTGCGGTCGCGGCACGGACTCGTAGGTGGATGTTTCCAGAAGATAGTCTTCCATCTCCACTGGAAGGAGGTAGTCGCACTGATCGCAGTACAGGGGTGGGCGGGGCTGCAAACGCGGAGAGCGCTCCTCACGTCCCCTGCGGGGAGTGGAGGTTATCGCGCTCTTAGGATGGAGGTGCGAAGATGCTGCGTGGTGCTGCTTCTTATGAATACGGGCGTCTTCGTACTCTGCCTGTGCGCTCGGGCGCCTCCGGCTTGCAGAGCCACGCCGCAGTTGCGGTGAGGAATCGGCAGAAGAAGAGGAGCGGAGGGAGTTGCAGGGCTTCGAGGAAGGAGGTAAGGGACAGCGGTTGCCTTCGTCGCGATCGCTGTCGCTGTCTTTTGCCGACGTTGCAGGGCCACGAGGACGTGTATTGTACGGGGACGCATGATGACGTGATGGGTGCCTCAGCCTGCCCGAAGTACGATCGTCTTCATCATTGCCGCTACCCGTGCCACCTTCCCCATGCTCCTGAGATTTGCGTCTAGAAGGCGAGTGAGGCGGTGAGACAGCAGGTGGCTTCGTTTTTTGGGGTGACGCACGCGGCTGCGACGAGACAAGCCCCTCGTGGCGGCGGCCCTGCCTCTGTATATTTCTAACGGGCCGGCCGCTTGGCTCCGCTTCCGTGTCACCGTTCACTGCCACATCGCGCGGCAGGCTCATGTACTTCTCCGATGGCCGCTGTCCACGCTGGCGGCCTGAGGTAGTCCTTTCCCTCTGTCCCTCTCCGTTCTCCTCCCGGCTGTTTCGATAGGCAGGGCCGTCACTTACAGCGACATCTAGCACGGCTTCATCCGCCACCACGTCTTCATCACTCACCCCCGCAGGCCCTTCTTCGTTCTCTTCCGCATTGATACCTTCGTCATCATGATATGAATGGTAGGCGGGAGTTATGGGGATGGGTGAGGGGGCAGGGGACAGCACTTCACGTGGCATGCGAAAGGGCTGCCTTTGAACGGGCGTCGCATCTACGGCGGAGGGGTGCTGCCGCTGCGAGGGCTCTGATGGGCCATACACGCTGTGCTGATAGAAGGGCATCTCCAGTGGGAAGCGGTGTTCTCTACTTCAAAAGTGCGGAAAGGGTTCGCAAGGAGGAGTGGTAGAAGTGTCTGAAGTGAAGAGGAGCAAACGCTGGGGAGCGGACATGCACTTCGTGCTGCCTGCACTCGTTCCTCCTACCCCTCTGTTTTTGCGATACTCGCTGCTGCGCCCCGCTCTCTCGATGAGCGACGGGGCGTGGGAGGTGGCGGAAGTGGGAGCGGCGCACACACAACACGTAAGAAGAAAAGCAAAACAACGACAGCAAAGATGGGGCCGCGCCATTCGAGCTGCCGCATTCCTCTGCATGTGGCGTACTCTCCTACGCGCCGAGAGTCCTACACACACACACACACACACGCACCGAGGCCTTTTTGATGAGACGAGGGAGTCGTCAAACCGAGATGATGAGTACTGCAAAGGACGACGTCCATGTGCGTCGGCGCTTCACCGCCATGGTGCGCCACGTCACTCTTGAGGACCCGTCATGCGCTGAGGATTTCGTTTCTCTCTTCTTTCTTTTTATATTAGTACTGAAACACAGTAGAGAGTACAGATGCTCATGGGATAGGGTACATGGAGGAGCGAAATTCAAAGCTGGCGCTTTGCACAACAAACGAACTTAACGAAAAGGCTGCTAAACGCCACAGCTGTACGGTGGCCCGTGTACATGAAGCCACCAGAGTAATAGTAATAGTAGTAGGAATAAAGAATCAACCCCGCAAACAACAGCGCCGAGCGGACGGGGAGCGGCTACGTGGCGTATGCGAAGGAAGGCGAGGGCCCTCCGCAGTTCTTCTGTATACGTACATCTTGAGTTGTTTCTATACATCAAAAGGCCGAGTGAAGAGACGACAACGACAACAACGAGAGATGCGCGTGAGAGGCCGGCATCTCCCGCACATCTCAAGACACACTCCATCTCTCCCTTTGCCCATTAAGGAGCTATGGAGGACTCGAGGGCGACAAACGCACCACTTCCGGTTGGTGCCTCCTCCTGCAGCTTCTCCTTCTCCTTCTCTAAAGCTTCACACGCCTCCTGAAGCTGCTCCATACGCTTTGCCAACAGTCGCTGAATGAACGCTTGACGGGCGAGGGGCGTGTCGCCCAGCAACTCGATAGGGAAGCCTTCAGTGTCCCCACCACTCCCACCAGGGGCGTTGACGGATTTCAGCAGCGCACGCTTCACCGTCTCAGTGGCTCCCCCGATGCTGGCACCGTACAAATCATCAAAGTCGTTCACCCCTTCTGCGCCTTCGCTCTTCACGACATCCGCATCCAATGCAATCGAGCCTTCCCTGGCGCCCACCCTGACGCCAGAGACGGCGCTGCCCTCCTCCTCGCCGACAGAGGGGATCGGCTGCCATCTCGTGCCACTCATAAGAAGTGGGAGCCACACATGTGCAAAGGCTGCTGGCATCTGCGGCAGTTCATCGAAGAACCTACAAAACAGCTGAAAGTTCATGTGTGACTTTCGCATCAGGTGCAGTGGGATCGCCGACTTCTGATTCGAGTTTAGGCTCACCGCTGCCGCGCGACCCTTCCGCCCCTTCCTGGTTGCTTTCAAGTATGCCGCCTCCTCCTCTGCGGCCACAATGTTGAAGGCGTCTTCGAGGGAGCGCACCATGCTGGCCATCACGGCAGCGCTTTCCTCCGACGCGGACCCGTCACGGCAGGCGTGCCGCCGCTGGTACTTCAGCTGCGATTTGTGGATGTAGCCGTGCCCCTCCGCCGCCAGCACTGAGAAGCACTCCCATCGCACGATCTGCTTTGTTTCTGCGCTGTTGAGAAGAGCATCGAGGGCGTCCAGCAGCTCCAGGACAAGGATGTACCTGCGGCTGTCTTTCAGCTCCGAGGCGGCTGCGCTCTGCCGCTTGATGGAGGAGTTGAATGGGCCGTTCGTGTCGTTCCAGGACCCATTATTGTTTGTTGGATGCGCTTTTGAGCTGTGCGTGTTGCTGGCAAAGGATACAGAAGCTGCCGGGGGGTGCAGCGTGTTGTTATTAGGACTGCCCGCTCCACGCGTGTTACTCATGATGGGGCTGCGCTGCATCCGATTCGATGACCCACCAAAGATGACGGCGGTCGTGACACTGGCCCCCATCCCACGCATCTTGTTGCCGGTAGACGAGCTGCTGTTGCTTGCCCGCGCGCCAGCGGCAACCCCTCCGCCGTTACCGCCAGTTGTAGACGTGGGGAAGCAAGAAACAGAGCTCTCGGTGACTGCTCCTGTCTGCCGCCCCGAGAGTCCGCCCGGGGCGGAAGCGGAGGCAACAGCAAGAAGCAAATCAGCCGCGTCCACTGCATTCAGGGCGCGGCTGCTCCCCTGAAGAATTTGGAAGAGGCGCAGCATTGCATTGCCGAGCGTCGCGGAAGATTCCCTTCCGACAGCAGAGACATTGGGGACGTTGAAAGGCACGTCGGCGGCTATCGCGCACAGTTGATCCAGCGTCACGGCGCCGTCTTCGTTGCTCAGCAGCAACAGCGCCGAGCGGAAGAGCGACAGGTTCAGCGGGAAGCCGCCTTCCACTTCCGTCGCAGCAGGGGCTGCACGCGCGGTGGACTTCCGCTTCTTCTCGCTTCCACGGCCGGCGGCGGTAGACTTACGCTTATTAACGCCGTCTGCCAGGAGTTTCGCTGCGGCTTGGGAGGGGCGATGCATGCCTGCGTCCGACTTGAGCTCCTGTCGGCGCTTCGCAGCTGCGGGGTCGCGCAGAAAGTAAGCAGCCATAAAGACTTCGTCAATCTGCTGGGCTAGCAGGCGCCGGCCCTCACGCAGCTGCATTGCCTGCACAGCATCCTCTCCCGATGCACGCAGCGGGGCAGCGAGCGTCTGCGTGCGGCCAGCTATCGTGCTAGAATCTAGCTTTACGGACTCGGATGGCCTCGCCCCACTGATTGCTGCAGACGTGGGTGCCACACTTCGCGCTGTGTTGCCCGTAAGGAAGCCGTGGTTGAGAGAGGGGAAGGAGAGATATTGATTGGAAGTACCTGATGCATCACCAGTAGCAGAAGTGCGCCTCTCACTGCCTGATACCCCCAACGCTGAGACGGTCGGTAGCACATCGATTCCAGCGGGGTAGTAGCGGCCCATGTAAAGAGATTCCGTTGGCGGCTGATGCAGATGCGCTCGGCGCCGTGCCTTGACCTGCGCGCGCTCCTCGTCTGCTTTTTGGGAGAGGTACAACGAGTTCTTGTCCTGCTCCTGGGGAGGCCGGAGAGGCGCAGGCACGCCACTCGGAGGCTCTGCAAGGCAGCGGTCAATCACCTGAGCGTTCTTCAAATGCCTTTTCCCTAGCTTTGCGCTGGACGGCTTTTCAGCTCCCTGCCCGCCTGCGTTCAGTGCAGCTGCTCCCACATGCGAGTCCGCTTTGCAATCGAGGCACGCTTGCACCGCCTTGCTGGCATCAGCGCTGTTCAACTCCATCAGCAGCTCCTTGTAACCACGGTGGGTGTAGTACTGAAAGAGTGTCTCCGTCCCATGTGCACGCTGCGCAAGCGAAGGGGGAGCGTGCGCAGGGTTGGTGTAGAGGAGGGAGTAGGGATCTGCATCCCCTGTTGCGGTGAAGGAGGTGCCTTGCATGGACCTGCCGACTGCCATGGTGACGGAGGGTGGCTTCGCCGCGCCGGGTCCGGCGGGGATGATGGGGGCGGATGACAGTTGCCCCTCGCTTGATGCATCGCTTATCGGGGGCGGGCTTGGCGAAAAAGGCACGTCCAGTATGCTCGGCTTGACGATCTCCTCCGTCATCTTGGCAGGGAACGCGTGAAGTCTGAGGCTTGAAAAGAAGAGTCCTACAGGGCCTGTCGCACTGTGGTCGTGCACCCAGCAAGGAGAGGATGACGAGGAAGGAGGAATTACACAAAGAAAGCCAAAGAGGAAGGCGGGGGGATGCCCCCGTTAACAGCGCACGGACGCAACGGCTTTCGAGCGACGCTGCGTGGCTTGGCGAGTCATCCAGAGATCTGTACATGGGGGAGTTTGATAGTGCCCACGTGTGATTCTGTGTAACATGTGTTTGTTGGCGCGCACAGCGACTTCAGCCCAGACTTCCACCTTCCATCGATTTTCGTTTTAAAAGAAACAAAATGGTGCGAGACTCGGACCGTTGAAACGTGACACCCACGCATCACACAAGCACCGTCGCGTCCTACCCAACGTGCCCAAGGAAGATGCGAGAATAAACGGCAGAGGGACCCAACTTCAGCAATGAAGCGAACCAATGCGCCCGCATAGAGATGCAGGGGTGAGGAAAACTATTCCCCCCTCTAGTGCCCAGGGTCCCGTGCGGTCAGCGTTGGGGGCATGCCGCTCGGCGGCACAGCGCCACTGTCGGCCACGCCGCTGCTAGTAGCAGGGCTGGTGACTCCAACGTATCGTGAGGAGTGGCTCCCGTCCGCTCGCCCACCGCCACCAGCATTGCCCACGTCCACCTCCACCGCGTCCCCTGCCGCTTCAACCTTTTCTTTGTTCCGCGTCGCCGCGGACACCCATCCTTGAGTGCCGGAGAAATACGGCGCAATCTTGCGCAACAACGTGTGGCGCACCCCGGGCTTGTGCCGGCTGCCTGGGCTGCTGCTCAGGCGGTGCCCCTCTTGAAAGGCGGCGGCGCCGTCCAGTGCAGCGCGATTCATCACACGATCAATGATCGCTCCTATGGTGGCGATAAAGCCGGCCTCTCCACTTGTGCTATCCAAATCTGCACCACGCAGGGCTGAGCGTTCCCCCCGTCCACCAGAGATGCTGCGAGTAACGATAGGTGAGCCAGACCCGTAGACCCTCCAGCGCCACCGCCTGACGAAGTAAGTGGCTGCCGTCGCAATCACGGCAAAGTAGAAGGCGGCAACCACCCAGATCATCGCAGTGTCCATTGTCCATGGCCCCGGCGCGGCCGTAGTGCCGGCAGCTGCAGCGGTTGTTGTGGATGTGGCTTGGCTGCGCCTCTCTTCTACTTGAGCAGGCATATCTGGATAGCGACGCAGTATAGTAGGAACGAGCAACAATAAGAGTAAAGCTCAGAATACAGTTTCTGTAGCCTCTACGGCGAACGATGAGACTGCCGCACGTTGGCCCCGCTAAACCACACTTCCAAAGAAACAAAACAAAAGCAAAAACAAATGAGTAAAGCAAACTGCTGCTTTGCCTAGCGTATTGAGGTGCAAATAGAGGCGACTTACGTTTTGTGTCAGCGCTGCTCACCCATTGGCCTAAAGCATCGTCAACAGAAGAAAGAGAGCAAATCAAAGAAGTGCAAAAGAGAAGAGTCGCCGCCTCTCCGTAGCGCGTTCAGGAGTAGATCCGCTCGAAGTGAGTGTTGACTCCCGCTGTGAGGATGGGGAATGGAGGGGGGGGGG
>LJSK01000152.1:52937-63015 GCA_001299535.1 Leptomonas seymouri
GGGGGGGGGGTGGACTCTGTGTGCTCGTCAATGTAGCACTAGGTGAACGACAATATAGACATGAAGCTTTCCTTTTGATAAAGGGAGGAAAGCGTTGTCCGTACATACAAGGGAGAGGGGAGGAGGGGCTGACAGCATCACTTCCATATGCGATACGGCTGGCGCTGTACGCGACACTCCGCAGCTGCTAATTGGCAGCTGCGCGGGGGCTCCTCGCCGCGTAGGGAACCTTCGCGCAGGCACGCCGACAGCAAGGTGCCCATCGACTTCTTTGCGTTCCAATCAACGGAGAGCGGCAGCGTGTAAGGCCAAACCAACAACAACAGGTAAGAGAGCAGTTGCCTGTGGAACACCCCCAGCTGTGCAGGCGCTCTGCTATCACTGCCGCTGCAAGCTTTTGCTGTTTGTTTATATCGCGCTGTACGTGTGCTGACAAGAAAACCATGGACGATTTGTGACGCTGACAGTGCGTCTCAACAAACAAAACTGCGACTTCCCATGCCCGGGTATCAACGGTAGCACTTAGCCTAAACAAAGAAGAGAGCTAGGCGTCTGTGCAGTGCAAGACATCGAGGGGCAGAACAAGAGCTGTTCTGCTGAATCAGGAGGCCCTGACTGACAACGTCATAGTAATAATAACAATAATATTAACAGGCGAGCACAACAGCGGGGGACGCGAGTGGATGGGCAGCCACGAGGCATCCGCCCAGAGTTGCGTAGCGGGACAACGCAGCTCTCATTGGCACATGCCAAGGAAGCAGCACCCACCACAACTGCCCTTCGGCTGCGACATGATCTTGCGGAGTCAGTCAACCATGAATGCGCGTTTAGAAACACACGAGCTCGATCGACAGCACAGTCCTCTTTACTCTACCATCGCTGGTGCCGTTGCAGCAGACGCCGACTCCGGCTCCACACCTTCCGGCATCACACATGGGAATCGCCGGATAGACCGCAAAACGGCCACTGATCCACCCGCAGCTTGCATCGCGGACACTGCAGATCCGCCGCCTTTGGCTTCTTGCTACGTTTATTTGGTGCTCCATTGCCCGTTGCCACTGTGCCAGCTGCAGCCTTTCGCGGACGCTTCGCTGAGGCTTCCTTCGTTGCACGCCTGTGTACAGTTCCAGCGCTCGTCTCACTCCCCGCCTCACAGGCGGCGCTCGCGGTGTTGTCCTCGTCCGAGGAGGCGCTGAGTGCTGATTCATCCTCTTCCTCGTCCTTCTCGCCGCCCTTGTTTTTCCTCGCCGTGCTCGCGGCTCCTTTCGTCTTCTTATGCTTATGAGATCCGGCCCCGCTTACAGAGCTGGCTGCGCTGCGCTTGCTGCTGTTCTTCCTGCACCGCTTGGCCGCGGCGGCGACGGTTTTCAGCGCCTGCAGTTGCCACTCTGGTGCCTCCTGAGGGGTGATTTCTTGCTTTCGTCGGGATACGCGCGAGCGAGCCGCATGTACATTACTTGTCGTTGGCGCTGCTCTATCCTTGTCCTTGGTGCTTGCGCGGGTGGGGGGTGCGGCCATCAAGTTCTTCTTGACAGCCACCATCACGGAGCTCTTCTTTGGTGCGCGCGCTGCACGAGGCGGCATCGTGCTGCGGGGTAAGGCCTAGGGGGAGGTGAAGCAGTGATGATGATGGAGTTGGTAATAAGAGAGAGTAGCCACACATCTACATGCGTGTACGTGTGCGAGCGTGCGACGATGTGGCGCCTTCTCAACTCGACGCCCGTCCGCTTTCTTGGGTTCTGTGCGGCCGTTTCTGAGAACCCACGCGAAGCTCCGGGAGACCAAACTGAGTCAAATGAGGGGTGAAACCGGAAAAAAGCGAGGAGCTGGCGCTTTGCACTTCTTCTTTGCGGTCATCCATGCCTGCGCAGCGTTCAGGCAACCACGCAGCTGTGCGAAAGCGCCTTCCCCCCGCTCCCCCACTGCATGCACGCCTCCTCTTCCCTTTTGATTCCGTACTCTTGAATATGCAACGAAGGCAAAGAACAGAAAGATGAGTTGAAATCATAACAGGTAACACGTGTAGATAGATACACGTGCGTGCTTAAAATCCATCCCCTTGCGCGTTGCCCGTCCACGCATCTGTGGTCAATCGTCTACGCCGTCATCCACAAGCTTTGGAAGACGTGCTCGCAGCAGTCCATCAGGGCTGGCAGGCGACCTCATAGACGCTTCACCGGCCTTCACGGATGCAGGTGAGGCCACCGCGCCACCCTGCGCAGGATTCCCCCTTCTCTGCTCTGCAGCTTTCTCATCCGCGTGCGTGCCCACAAGTCGCCGTTTCGTCAGCTTCAACGACTTCACCTTGTCCACGCACTGCTGCACATCCTTGCTGAACTGCAGCACGTACCCCCATACGACGGTCTCATCGCCGCTGGGATCCTCACCATAGGAGGCGAGCATCGCAGACACGTCGTCGCGCAGCTGCTGGTGCTTGAGCGCAAGCTGACCCACGGTAGCGAGGTGACTCTCCACCGCCTTCGCCAACAAACCCGGTAGCACGTCCTTCGACTCGGCCGGGCTGGCCGAGGGAAGTCGCTTCTCGTACCATGCCTGCACGTCCTTGGATTCCTCCACAACACGCCGCATGCGTTGCAGGGTGAAATTGAGCTGGGTGACCTGCTGACCCATATCCTGCAACGGACTCGCCGCGACCGCATGAATGCAACTGACATCTTCCGTAAAGCGCAGAACGTCACTGATGTCCGTGTCCATTGCATTTGCACCGCCAGAAGAAGGAAGAGGGGATGGACTCCTGTTGCTGCCGGCATCCCTCTTCTGATTATGATCGCTGTCCTTTGGCGAAGCGCGCCGCCTCTCGTCCGCCTCAAGCAAGGAGATGACCAGTGCCAACAGCACTGTTGTCTTGCCATCAGTACTCTTCACAAAGCTCAACTGGTTTAGGTTTTCCAAGCGGAACCCCTCCGCGTCTGCGTGTGGGGTTCCACGGTTCAGGTAGTTACCGAACGCTAAAATGATACGCATCATTCGAGCAAAGCGGCTGTTGCGGTGGGTGATGGCACGCACTGCAGCATCGACGGACGCCAGCAGACTTGAAACAGAGCTTATCGACTCTTGTAGTTCCTCTGCTGTCGTCCAAAGGTGCAGGCGCTCGCGCACATCCTTGACGGTCGTGGCCAACGTGTACATGTACGTTTCCACATCCGACCACACGACCCGGCCGGCCTTCTTCTCAATCGCCAGCGCTGCCACATCTTCGGGCATAGGAAGAGCCGCAGAAAGAATCTCGCGACGCTCCATCGAAAGCACCGTGGCATCACATGCGATGAGGGCGGCACAGAGATCTTCCACGGGCACCTGCACCCGCTTGAGTGCAATCCCGATGTTCTGCAGACGTTGTCCCGTGAAGACGTTGCTGCGGAGCTCGTTGCGACGCTCCTGCTCCGCCTTCTTCACCGCAGCCTCTGCCAAACTCGCTTGTGTGACCGCCTTCACCTCGAACAGCTGCCGCATGAAGTCATCGTCCACGACGGCACGCCGTACCGCCTCACCGTCCGAAACTGCCCAGATGCCGCTCGGCTTTGTAATTTTCTTCCAAAAGAAGGTCTTGAGGCGAGGGCCGGTGTACTTCGGCTTCACCGCCGCCGCCGCTGCGAGGGGGAGGGGTGGTGGAAGCCCCGGTGCGCTCGCACCACCCGGCGGCGGCGGTGGGGGAGGGGGCGGCACACCCGGTGGTGGTGCCGGTGGAGGCAGCTTATGGGAAGAGGACGACGGCGCTGGCGGCGGAGGCGGCGGTGGTAGTCCTGCTGGTGGCGCAGGAGGGGGGAGCTTACCCGGTGGTGGTGGCGGTGGCAGCCCGGTAGGCGGCGCGGGAGGTGGGGGAGGGGGGAGTTTGACAGGAGGGGGTGGCGGTGGCGGCAGCGGTCGAGGTGGAGGTGAGTCCCCCAGCGTCGAGTCTGCGAGTTTGAGCGGTGTCGCGCCAGAGGGCGGTGGTGGTGGTGGAGGGGACCGGTGCAGCCGTGACGATGGCGGCGCTGCTTGTTCAGCTTGGCTCTTTTCCGCTGTGACGTTGTAGATGGGGACGCCACCACCGTACATCCGCTCTGGCGTGGGCTGCCGGGGCCGAGTTGCTGTCGACTCTAGACGCGGCTGTACCCGTACCAGCTCCGGCTCTGCTTCCGCCACATCGTCCTCATCGTCAAACCGACGCTGATCCTCTTCACCCATGTTCAACGACGTGGGGAGGTACAGCATCGCTGCGCCTGTTAGCGGCATCGAAGGCTCTTGCCGGCGGGGATCCATGCTCTCGCGGCCACCAAGCCGCGTGCCGTCTCTGCGGTAGTATACGCCTCCGCCGTATGTGTCGCTATTTGGATCGCGGTGGCGGCTGGAAGAGTACAGGCCACCTGCACCTGTAAGCCCGAGAAGGTCGCGTGGATCACGGCGGGAGTTGATCATCTGCCGCTGCGGCGATTGCTCCACACGCTGGCTGATCTGCTCGATGTAGTCCGTGTCCTTCTCGACCGGAACGCATTCCGCAAAGTGCAGCTGTATGTAGAAGTCGTCTAGCAACGCATTGGCGTGGGCGTAGTCCATGTCCTGTACGCGTACTCGATGCACGCACTGGGCGATGAAGATGGTGCTAAAGGCGAGGCGGAGCAGACGCCTCTTCTGCACCATTCGCTTGGAGCGCGCGTTGCCCACCACGAAGAAACTCGTGGCTACGTGAGCGCCCCGGTCACACGAAAGCGACGCCGCCGGCAGTGCGAAGGAGGGCGAAGGGGGGGCGTCGATACTGGAGTTAAGGACAGCACCTCCTCCACCTTGGGGTGCGCTGATGGCGCCAAACGTTCCTGACAGGCTGGCCTCGTCGAAATCGGCTGGCAGCGGCAGCACATCGTACTGAAAGATATTCAAGACAAAGTCGCCAAAGACGCTCTCGTTGACGTCGAGGTACATCTCCAGCGTCTCGGCATCGCCAACCTTCCATGCATCTGGGTCACTAAACAGCTTCGGTGGCTGACCTTCGACGCTCTCCAGCTGCAGCCCCAGCTTCTGCTGTAGAAGTGAGCTCATGTTGTGTAGCGAAACGCGAGTGAGAGTCAGCCGCTTCTTGTTCGGCACCTCTGGAATCTCAAAAAGAAGCTGGAAGTAGTTGATGTAGCTCACCTGCGACATCGCGTGGTAGACACTGCGCGCAACGCCCATTTCCTTTTCTACGAACTCCAGCGTTCCACTGCCGCCATAGGTAGGGAAGCCGGAGAAGATCAGGTAGCAGGCGGCCATCATCGCCGCATAGTTTGGGTGGGCGACGGCAGGGGTCTCCTCCAAGAACGCGAGGACAGCGCAGTGCGCATGGGAGCGGCCTTGGGCACCCGCCAAATCCCTTTTTGAGGTTGGGGACGATGCAGGTGAGAAAGGTAGGTGCATCGAGTTGTCAATGTCGCCGGCGCAGATCCATTTGCGTATGGTCAGGCACACCTCCATGATCAATCCGAAATTCTCCACCGACTGCTTCGAGAAGTCGAGCACCTGCCCGCGGTGGCAGGCGTCAACCAGCTCCATCATCAACGGGGAGAAGTTGAAGAGGATGTAGTGGTCGGCCTCCTCCTGATCGAGGTGGGTGCAGGTGGTTGCAATGGAGCGCGTCGTGGAGCGGCCAACGCGCAGCGTGCGGTCCGTCAGCGTCGTACTCCCGGCTGGAATATTCCATATGTACACACGCGTGTCTAGCAGCTCCTTCAGGTCCGCCCCGCTGGCGGAGAAGTAGTTCTGAATGCCGCGGAAGAGGTTCATGGCTGCAGCGGGTCTGCCGGTACGGCGAGTCCAATTGAGTTCTGCACCTCAATCACCCACCGCAGATGGGCCACGAGAGCACGTGTATCCCAGTACACAGCACGGGGCAGCACACACAAGCAGGGAAAATATATTCAGAAAATCCCGTCGTCACGTGCGCGACGCTCCACACAAAAAAAGGAGGGGAGAGCGAGGAGCGACGAGTCTACCAAAAAAACAAACAAAGTGTGAGAGCCCCAAGGGGTGGGGTGAGTGGCGACAGCGCGTGGTGATGATGATCCTCCGCCTCCCTCCCTCAGTTATGGACGCGCGGCTGCAGGCCTCTACGTACAGTGCAACTCTCAGCACGTAATAACAATGTAAGGAGTAATTAAAAAAAAAGGAAGAGAGGGGAAGCTCAAAAGCGGTGTCTCATCATGCCGCCTTGCAAATCAATGAATTTCGAGCAGATGATGCCCTTTGAACGCAAGTGGCTCCGTTCTAACACGCTTCGACGCAGTGGTACTTTAGTGTGTAGGCAACGTCTGAAGTACCAGGTGCAGTGACGCAGCGGATATGCCCACACAACGGCTGTAATCCGCCTGGCTCTTCTTGTTGATGTATGCGTGGGAGGGGGAGAGAGAACCGTTAAAGGGTTTCCGAGTGATTTCTTCTGTGCTCTTTTACTTATGCAAAATCAATATGACGGACAGACACAGTCACACACACGCACAATGCCTGACTTTGTATGGGGGCGTACATGCGATCGCTACCGTCATGCGTTGCAGAGGGGTGCGGGAGAAGGATGGGGGCAGGGAGTGCAGATGACGGGGAGGGGAGATAAAAAGGAAAGCGGAAACGACGCATCTTTTGCAGCAGCGGCTAAAAACCAGCCAACAACAAAAATGACGAACACTTCGTTGTTCGAAGGGCGTGTACGGTGGAGCGTAGGGTGCAGTGGCCCCCCCCTTCCACTTGGAGCTGCAGCAGACCTCAAGTCGCTGTAGACAATGGAGGAGAGAAGAAAGCGATGCACAATTAACTGAAATGCCCCATCCGCGTTCTACCGTTTCAGCATCTAGGTTGCGTGGAAACGGCCGTGACAGCATTTCCACCATTTCATGAAATACTTTAGATGTACTCAGCTTATTAGTATCCATGGCACCAGACTTCGCCCAAGCTCTCTTCCTTCAACTAGGACGAGCACATAACAGGTATATCTCGGCGAAAGCGCCACCGCATTGCCCCCCCCCCCTATCGTGTGTATTAGATGTTGGGCCGACGCTTCGAGGATAACGCCCCAAATGCAGGTTTTTTGGCCGCTGCGGCTGTCGCTGCCGAACGAGAGGCGGGCAGACTCGCAGCGGTGCGGCTGCCGGCGGTAGCTGCTGGAGTTACGGCGGCCTTCGAGAAAGATGAGGTCGCTGGAGGAGCGCCTTTGACTTCGGTGGCAGCCATCGTGTTTCTCGTCGTTAGCGAAGATGGGTGACGCATTTCGTAGATGCCGTGAGAGGCCTCCACCAACCATTCCGGTTCCACGGCGGTCACCATCACCAGGTACTCCTTCTGTGTCAGCAGCAGATCATTGTATACAATATACGGTGGCATTTCACTGCGCGCGTGAATGGCAGAGGCAGGGTGAACGGCGCACGTCACACCAGCGTTCAGCAGCGGCCGGTAGTCCGTCCACCGCCGATCGGAGCGCTGCGCTGCCTGCAGGACAAATGCCGTCGCGAGGCAGTACCGAACCTTGTCCAACCCCCCGGGGCCACACGATTGAATCGGGAGATGCATCTTGCGCAACCGTTCGAGCAGCTGTACAAGCACGTCGTAGGCCCTCGCCAGCGTCATGGCGTGGAGGAAGTGATCCTGCGCCCACTGGCGCGACCGGCCGTGCTCTAGGTACTGCGTGAAGATATGCAGAAGCGTCAGGTGGTCCGAGTCGTTCGAGTAAAAGCGGCTGTGGTGCTGCTGCGCTACCTTTTCACGACCTTTGGGCAACTCAAACAAGTTCTTCGGGTCAGCCGAAATCATCGACACAACGCGAGCCATCTCCACCGCGCAGCCGTTCTCAGTACTGGAAAGCAGCAGCTTCGCTAGCACGGGAGACATGGGGAACTCCAGCGCCTGCTGCCCCCGTGGCGTGATCGCACCCGCGTCGTCAAGAAGTCCCAAGACCCACAGATGAAACATGCTGCTACGCACATTCGCAACAGGTGGGACGTCCATGAAATCAAAGTCACGAAGACGGTGAATGCCGATGCTCTTCAACAGAAGCACCACACTGTCCACACTGCTGCGCTGAATCTCCGGCACACTGTTCGCCAGCATCTCCTGCGCGTACTGCTCCTCGGTGTAAAGACGGTAGCAAACGCCCTCGGTGGTGCGGCCTGCGCGACCTTTGCGTTGGCCGGCCTGCGCCTGCGAGACGGGGTAGCGCTGCAGGGTGTTCATGCCGATGGAGGGGCGATAGACGTTCGTCTTCATGAACCCACAGTCAACCACGTAGCGCACCCCATCAATCGTCAGCGACGTCTCTGCCACGTTAGTGGCAACTACGACCTTTCGCTTCCCAATTGGAGTCGGGTCAAGCACGCCGATGTCGCCAGAGGCGGTGATGGTGGAGGCAGCAGACGACGCTTCGGATAGGCACGGGAGAATGAGAAGAGTTTCGAGGTGCTGCGGGCTCAGCTCTGCGAGCCGGCGCCGCACCAGCTCACATGTCCCGTACACGTCCTCCCTGCCGGTCATGAAAACCAGTATATCGTGCTTGCCTTCCATAGGCATCTGCAGGTGCAGTTGACACACACGAAAAACCGCCTCCGCAACGTAGTCGGCCACAAGGGACGGGCTGTAGTGGATCTTCACGGGAAAGGTCTGGCCGGGAATTTCATAGCACGGCGCATTACCGAAAAAAGAAGAGAACTTCTGTATGTCCATGGTGGCTGATGTGACAATAAGCTTCAGATCTCCGCGGCGCCGCAGAGCCAGCTTCAACACACCCATCAACACATCTGTGTCAACGGAACGCTCGTGGGCCTCGTCGAGCACCACTACGCTGTACTTCTCCAGAGACGGGTCATTCACTGTTTCGCGCAGCAGCACACCGTCCGTCATGAACTTTACTTCAGTGCTGGCGCTGGTGCTGTCATCCAGGTGGATAGAGTAGCCAACCGTGGTGCCCAGTGCGCACCCCATCTCATCACTGACACGCCGCGCCACCCCAATTGCGGCCAGTCTGCGGGGCTGCGTGCAGCCGATGATCTTGCCGTGCCGCGCATAGCCACGCTGATGCAAGTACTGCACCAGCTGTGTCGTCTTCCCACTTCCTGTTTCGCCCACTACCACTGTCACAGCGCTCTCGCCAATGTAGCGCAGGAGCTCCTCCCTACAGCGGTAGATGGGCAGCGACTCCTTCTGGCGCCGCATGAAGTCTCGCCGCTTCCATTCGTGCGTGTCCTTCGACAAATCCTCGAGCTGTGCCTTGCGCTCCTCGATGCGGGCCAGCTGAATTTCTTTCCGTTGACGACGACTAACCGATGAGGTATCTTCGTCCACATCGCCCAAGCGAACGCTGCTGTTGATGTTATCACTTGACCGCCTTAATTGCTGTGGTGGCGAAACCTGAGCTTCGTTACGCCGCAGAGTCTCTTCCAGCCGCTCCTGCTCTAGTCGCAGCTGCCTCTTCAAGTACGCTGCTTCTTGTTCCTCGTCCTGCAGAGCCTCTTCCACAGTTTTGCGATCAGACGAGCACTGCTGCGATCGCCCTGCTTCCCCCGTTGTCACAGCTTCCTCTACCTGCACCACTCTGCCAAAGGCATCTTTGAGCAGAAGCTGAGTGAGGTTTGAGTTGGACGTGTCCATCACCTCTCGGTTGCTGCGCTCGCGGTCCATCAGTCGCTTCAATTCCGACAGTGCAGCGCTGCCTTTCATGGCACTCACCGCAAGCGTGCAGGCTGTGCTCACGACCGGCACGATAATGTCCATGTCAGATGTGCGCAGCACTTCGCGTATGAAGCGCGCTGGCGCACTTATATCTTCCACGACATCTTCACCCACGCCTTCCACAGGGCCGCCATCAGGGCTCGGTTTCGGACGTCCCACAGTACTTGGTGGGAAGTCGTTTCCAGAGGTGAAGAAAGTGGGTAGAGCCACAGTGGAATTCACAGTGACCTTGCGGCTTTTGTCTAGCTGTGCATCGTCACCACACCGCTGTTGCTGCTGTTGCCGCTCTGAGGCTCCGTGAGCTCCAGCTGCAGCGGCCTTGTCGGCGTTGTGCTCGTCATCGTGCGAACGAAAGAAGTACTCGCCTCCGTAGGCCCACTGCGCTGAATCGTCTGCA
>LJSK01000153.1:0-16216 GCA_001299535.1 Leptomonas seymouri
CCCAGCAATGCAGAAGGACAGCACGCCGTTGCCCCTTCCACAAAAATGTTGCAGTGCACAGTACTTGGTGGACAAAGTCGCAGATGCCCACAACTGTCTACCCTGCGTTCCTGCGGATGCTGATAATTGCAAACAACCCGGCAGCTCTGCAGGAGCAGCTGGAGGTGCAGACACTTGTTTGAAATAAATGGTTCTTCTCCAGGTAGAATGCGCTGTAGCAGCTGTTGTGCACGACGCCGTCCACACACGTCGGGGCGGAATGTAGAGAATTACCACCACGTGGTCGGCATCGAGCAAATAGGTTGTTGGGACCCGCGTTGGCTGTCCCATCAATCTCCGCCTTAAACTTCGTGTCTTGGAGCCGCGGCCGCCGCTCAGCCACCTGTGGTACCCACAGCGCCCACACCGACAAGGGTATTAGAGCCGAGGTTCATATCCTGGGTCACCGCCGAACCTCCCTATGCAGAGATGCCCCGGGAGTGCGGGAAAGTTGGCCGGTTGATGAACTCGAATAATTTCCTTGGGCAGCGCGCACAAAGCGTAGCACCCCCCCCCCACCCCCATCGCGACAATTATCTCACTAGCGGCTTTCTCTGAACTGTCTATCCTATTGGCGCCGCTTTTGTTGTTAGGAGAGATGTAGGTGATGATGCACCTATATATATATATATATATATATATATATATAGGTTCTTGTCTGTTAACGGACATAAATGGTATTGGGGTGTTGAAAGGGGTGAGGGATCACGTGTAAAGTGAATCTCCATTACTATCGTTTATGTGAAGAGCGTTGATTTGATACACGCCCTAAGTTGCCATCGTTTTTCTTCTCTACATTTTTCGAATTGCATGAATTTGACGCAATTGAGATTTTGATGTTGCGTGTTGACTGTTGCGAGAAAAATCCTGGTGTTTCTCGTGAATGCATTCAACTGTCCTCAGGTATCTGAGCGATCAGGAAGATGGTTGTGGTAGAGAAGTGCTCCCTGGTTATTTCACTGTTTTTCTTTGTGATATGTGTGTGGTTTTGGGGTCTACGTAAATTTGGAAAAGTTGTTTTTTGTTCGGCAAAAATGATCAATTATTCGTATTTGGATATCCTTGGATATTTTTGCGCAACAGCAAACCTTAAATGAAGAGGGAGCCGAAGTTACGGCTCTAAAAGAAGAGTGGGGTTTGGAAGTATAATTGTGGTACGTTGAATTTAATTACTCGTAGTTTATTATTATTATTATGTATGTTCTTCTTTTTGTGTGTTTTGTCGCGGAGTGCTTATTATTATTATTTTGGAGTATGTGTGATGTTTTTTTTTTGTTTTCCAGGAAGTTGGCTCTGTTGCAGTATTATTAGAAAGGATGGTGAAAGGTATCTTAATGGAAAACTGAAATTTACGCAGGTGTTAATATGTATGCACGTATATTTTTGGCGTAGTCTTTTGAACTATGGGATGCGCTATAATTTGTGTGCTATACGGACGTGTTTTTTGAAGTAAATCTTATATGCTACTCATGTTGCTTATTCTCCACTCCATGTATTTGTATTCGTTATTCCTCTTTTCTATCCCATTTTTTTTCTACTGTTACGACCCTGTTATTTTATTTTTACGTCGAACTGTCACGCAGAATTATTCCTGTGCAACAAGAAATCATGGCCTCGTACAGCGTTACGGATAGTCCTGATACCGTGGACTACAAGACAAAGTGTTGTTGCCAGACAACCGACAATGTCTTCTACGCTGTTCCGAAGGAGTACTTCCGCCTCAACCAAACTCTGGCCAGGCGTAAGCTCCTTGTAGCAGAGCCATTCACGGTTCCCATTGACAGCAAGGTCATGGACCACCTCTTGGTGCTGCTCGAGAAGGCGACAATCCTTTCAGCTCAGGCCGTGGGCGATGAAACGAAAGGTAGCGACAACGAGCGCCCGGAATGGATGCGCGACCTAAACAAGCGTCAGCAGAAATTTGTTGGCTTGTGCCTCGGAATCACTTCGTGGGATGGAAAGGACATCCCGTTCTATCTGGAGACGATGCCGAAGATCGGCGATGTTGTGTGGGTCAAGATCACTCAGGTGAACGATACCTCTGCTGTGGTGCAGTTGCTGGAGTACGGTAAGCGCGAGGGCATCATTCCGTATACGGAAGTGACTAGGCGCCGTGTGCGCTCCATGGGTAAGCTGATTAAGGTGGGTCGCACGGAAGCCGCTCAGGTCATTCGTATCGACAAGGACAAGGGGTACATCGATTTGTCCAAGAAACTCGTGACTCCGAACGAGGCGAAGGCTTGCGGAGCACATTTCCGTCAGGGCAGTGAGGTCCGCTCCATTATTTGCCACGTGGCTGATGATTGCGATATCAGCCCCGCCGTCGCGATGGAGACCATCGCCTATCCGCTTTACCAGCGAGAGCCGGGGAAGCACGCCTGGTCGTGGCTGTACGAATTGAACCAGACCCAGGATGTTGACCGCATCCTTGGGCCTCTCAATCTCGAGAAGCGCGTCGTGGACACTCTCATGTCGGCGCTGAAGAACGCTATGCGTATGAAGGTTCTCACTCTGTTCTCGGAGATTGAAATTACGTGTTTTGCATGTGACGGCGTTGAGGCCATCCGCGACACGCTTATTCTCGGACGTGATTATGGTGAAGGAAAGGAGCCGCAGATCAACCTGTCCGTTAATATTATTGGCCCTCCCAAGTACGGCATTCGGGCGCGGACGGACATGAAGGAGGAAGGCATTCAGCGAATGAAGGAGGCAACTGAGGCCATGAAGGCAGAGATCACGAAGCGCGGTGGTCTGCTGAAGGTTGTGACGCCACCTCAGCCGCATGGTGATACCGATAAGAACGAGAAGGGCTTCGATGGCGATGATGACGATGATGAGGATGCTGACTAAACTTGTTTTGCTAGTAGTTGTTTTTTTTTGTTGTCGTCGTTAAGGAGGTAATAAACCGGAAAAAAAAATTTTCGTATTGTTGTAGGCAGAATTTAATTAAGGTGAAACGAATTGTATTGTGCTGAAGTTGTTTTGTTTGTGTATTGTTGTTATTTAAAAGTAAGTTGTGTGAGTAAATTCAAATGTTCTCTACTATTCTGTAGAGCGTTGTGTTGACTTTTTTTTAATTGTAACTATGATAAACAGTGCAAAGTTGTACCTCACGGTTGTGAACGAATACGTATGTGTAGAAGCGAGGGATAAGGCCAGTTATGGTACCGGTGCTCTCTACTTCTGAGAATATGCTGTGGCACAGGGGACTGGGTGGTTTGCACTGTCCTAGGGCATATTTGGTGGTTATTATATATGTATTTTGCTCTGGCGCACATGATTTTTTGCGGTCATGATGCGGACACTTTTCCTTTGGGGTAAATGTGTCTGTGACACAGGTTGTGATGTACGTACATGTATGCAAAACCACATGTCGTTTAAGGGAAATGCCTTTTTTATGTGACATTTTTGCTTTACTATGAAACTCTCTATTTTTCATCTTATATATTTCTTTCATTTTGTGTGCATATTTTTTAAAAAACCAAATAGTTACCCTGTATAAATATATATACATATATATATTTAGATTTTTTCTTTTGAAAAAATCTCAAATCTTTTCTCTATAGCAATGTCAAGAGCCGCTGCCCAGAAAACGCAGAAGGTGAACATCGACGAGATCGATGAAGCCACTGGGTTCAAGAAAGCTGAGCAATATGTGTGGAAGGCATATGCGGCGGCTTTTTTGACTCCTGGTGTGGAGGCAGAGACGGACGTTGATGCGTGGACCGACGATTTCTGTCAGCGCGCTGAAGAGAGCGGTGCTTTCTTTGATCGGAACTTTGTAAAGTCGGTGTGCACTCTGGGGATTTATGCCGGTCCGCGTGACGAGTTCCAGCAGCGGTCTGGCAGCGGCAAGGCAATTTACGCAACTGGCGATACGTACGAGGGAGAGTTCTTGGAGGGCAAGAAACATGGAAGCGGCCAATACATTTTTGTGAGCAAAGGGCGCAGCGAAGCAGATCGTGTAGTACTCAAAGAAGTGGAGTTACTCGCCAAGGAAGGCATTGACGCCAAAGACGCCATCGACGAGGTCGCCCGGAAGTTGCAGCTTGGTCGACACATCGTGGAGGGAATTTTGACGTACGGCATCCATCCCTGCTACCATGGTGATTATGTTCGCGGAAAACGAACCGGGCTAGGAATGATGAAAAACAAGGACGCAACCATCTACAAAGGCGAGTTTCTCGAAAATAAGCGCCACGGACAGGGCGTTTTCTACTACCTTAACGGCGACATCTACTCCGGCAACTGGAAAAACGGCGCGAAAGATGGCTTCGGAACGTATCATTTCGTGGACGGAAGTGAGTACCGTGGCGAGTGGACGCAGAACAACTTTGTGCAAGGCCAGTGGATTCTTCCTGGAGGATCTTACTATGAGGGGAAGTTTGACAAGAAGAACCGACCTCTTGACGATGCGGCTTCCATGCACTATCCCAGCCTGGAGATGGCTCAAATGGGTGCCTTTAAGCGTGGCGTGTGGGCTCCGTCGAGTGCGCTACATATCTGCTCGGAGGTGCCAGTGGACGGCATGGCATGGGCCGACTAGTAAATGAATTACATGCGGGTGGCCTTTTTACTTGGCCGTTGTTCCAAGTTTATGTAAAAAGAAAAGAAAATACTATTTTCTCTTGTTTTTGCTGATATTATCTGTTGTGTAGCATCTCATTGCGATGTATGTATGATTGTTTCCCAAGCAGATTGATGGCAAGGATGACCTTTGGCAGCGTGCCGGCATTTTTGGCAGGGCATTGGTGCACCGTCAAAAGCATTTTGTTTCATTCCATGAAATTCTCTGGATTTCATTTCTGTGTTCGAAATTTTCTGCGCTCGAATTTGCTGGACAGGTGTTTTCTTATAATGATAGTTATTCTCTCACTTCTGGCGAGGACTCTGTTGCTGTTTTCTTCACTTGGTGCTGCTCGTACCTGTTTATGATGATCACTTTTGCGATCATGTAATTCTCTCTTCTCCTCCTCGTGGATGTCTTCTCTTTTTTGTCTGCCCACAGCGATTGCATTCCTTAGTTTACCGGCTAGCTACATTATTTCTTCGCGGCAAGAATATTGCAAAAATGGTCTACACCCGTTGGAAGTGCGACCGCATCCCCGTGCTGCAGCTGAAGCTGTTCACGCAGGAGTACAACGTGATGGCTGGTGTGGGCTTGCTGAGTATGGTGTTCCTGTGGAAGCACGCCAGCTTTTGCTCGGAGGAGACGGAGCGGAAGAACGGCTGGTGGGCCGGCTATCCATACTGGCGCGACCCTATTGCCCGTCGTAACGAGATCAAGTACAAGCGGCTTATTAACAACAATGATGTCGACATCACCGATCCGAAGTGGACGGGATGCTCTAAGGAGCAGCTGGAGCGGCTCCGCGCGATTATTTGAGCGCATGCATGTGGAGGTGAAAGAGGAAGGCGCAGATTTGCGAGAAGGTCGCGTAGGCTTGTCCACGTTCCTCCCTCTCCACACATTTTTGTACTCGCGCATCGTGTTCGTCTAGAGTGGTACCTTCACGCCTCCTGTTGTTACACACACATATATATATACATATATTCTTAGGAACTGAACGTGGAAAAGGAAATTTTAGCGTCTTGTGTTAACCGTAGTGAAAAAGTTAAATTGAAAAACACACTCGCCCTACAAAGCTGTGATTGCTGTGTCGGGTGCTAATTATAGTCGTGTGCAGACGGTTGTGCGATAGTGATGTCTTGTTGGACGTAGCCGCCTGGTGCGTGCTCGTTGGCGTACCCGTCTGAGCCACGCCACATCCACGCGTGGGTGCAGCGTGGTCTTGTCCTTTGGAGGTAGCGCGACAATCTTAGTTGGATCAGTTACACTCCTCTTGTTTCCTCTCTCTAGAGGTAGCGTCGTATAAATGGCTGCTCAGGGTTCTTGTGTACTCCTCAGCGATATGGCACTTGATTTTGGTGTTGTTGCTCGCATGTAGCCCTCCGTTCTTTTCAGTTACATCTCCTGCGCTTAGCCCCTCTCTCTTGCTTTTTTGTTGTTCTCTGAGTGCCGCCTTCCGTGTGGCAGCGGTTACACCCTTTGACGTGCTTGCGATTCTCCCGTCTGTTGTAATGCACAGAACTTGACTCTTTGACTGTTTCATAATGTCGTGCGTGCTTCGTTTACTCTTTCCTCTCCTGCTCGCATTCCTCGTTGCAGGGCCCTTGCTCTGCTATTCTGCGCCGCTGAAGCAGCCACGGGTGATCTCTCCAACGGGAAATGATGACACCAAGGTCAACCTCACTGTCCGCAGTGGACGCGTGTCTATCCCGCTAGAGTGGGAAGGGGATAAAGAAGTGTTCTTCGAGTACACGGGGCGGTTTTACGAATCTGACGACAGCGGCCCGCTGCTGCCGGGTCCGACTATAAAGACTTTTGCTGGTAGCAAGATTGTGCTTACGCTGGTTAACGGTCTCGGCAGCGAGGTGGCAGCGAACGCGACGATGCGCATGAACACTTTTCATGGCCCCAACATCACAAATGTGCACTTCCACGGCCTGCACAGCGACCCGAAGAAGGACGATCCATTCAAAGTTTATGGCCCCGGCGAGTCACATGTGTACAAGATTGCTGTTGTACGTGATCACGAGCCGGGCCTGCACTGGTACCACACCCATTCGCACGGCGCCACGTACTACCAGCTGATGGGCGGGCTGTTCGGCGCCATCGATGTGGGTGATGGAGAACTCATGACGTCCACGGTCCACCCCTTCCGCAGATGGGACTCGCAGCTTCTGATGGTCCACCTGTACCGACTTGGCGCCTCGCACCGCTGCGACGGTCTACCGTTTGCCGCGATCGACGTCGCGATGGGCTCGCTGCTGCCAACTAACCCGCAGTTTGTGGACCGGAAGGGCAAGACGTACGACATGCCGCCTGATCTGTTTCTTGTGAATGGCCAGCACCGCCCCACTGTGATGGTGTACCGTGACCGCCCAATGCTGCTGCGCATGGCCTTCGCATCTGGGTCGTGCTTCCTGAATATCTCGTTGCCGAAGCAGTGCCAGTTCCACTTGGTGGCTGTTGACGGCGTGCAGCTCGGTCGCACCCGTGAGGTGGTGGAGCGCTGGCAGTATTTCACCACTGCGACTCGGCGTGAGCTGGCGGTGGTGTGCCGTGAGGAGGGAAAGTTTCCCGTACATCACGCTGGCATCACATCCGACATCGTGTTCTACATACAGTCGAAACGGCCGAAGAGAGGTGACGTTCTTGAAGTCAAATTTCCCGTGACGCTGCCAAAGTACGCGCCGGATTACCTCTATCTCAGTGGAACCAACAGAATCAAGCGTGACATCTCCTTTTCTCAACAGGACCTTCCGAACCCGAAGCCGTACTACATTGTTGGGCAGGGCACGGACTGCCAGTCGCTCCGGCAGTCGTCAACTTGCTACTATGAGGGCTTCCAGGGTCGGCTCGGGGACAAGCTAGAGGGCTACCATGGCTTCATGGTGCCGCTGAACAGTGTTGTGACAGCGCGTGTGTTTGGTGATCCGACAGACGAGCGTCCCCACCCCTTCCACGCCCACGTCAACCACTTCAAATTTCTCTCGTTTAAGCCGCGGGTGGGCGGGAGGCACGAGAACCAGACGATGGCGATGTACGGCGTGAGCAGCGGCGACTACCGCGACACCATCCCAATCCTGGACGGCGTGACGGTCATTCAGTGGCAGGCGGCCACCTATACTGGTGAGGTGGTGTATCACTGTCACGCCCTGCACCACGAGGATCGCGGCATGATGTCGTCGTACCTCGTCTACTCTCCGATGGACGACAACGGAATCACGATTGAAAAGGTGTCGAAGGAGGCCTCTCGTCTGGCGAATCACTCACATGTATTCGTTCTGCTGCTTGCCTTAGTACTTGCATGTGCGGTGGCGTTGACGTGGCGCATGTTCCCGCGCCACAGGATAGACGACATGGCGGACGTCCATCAGGCTATCGACGTCCACACGGGCAACGGTGCTCCCGGTGAGGGTGTTCCCCTTATTCCGCCATCCGTCGAACGAGAAATTTAGGCGATTGGCGCACGGAAGGAGCGCTGGTCTTCTTTTTCATTGGTTTCTTGGAGACTGAGCTGCTTGTGCCAGCGTTCGTTTTGTGCCGGAGGCCGTGTTTCATGGCTCTCGCTGTAAGTGTAGGCCTTTTTCGGAGCATTTGTTTCTCAGGCAGGTGACTCATGAATAATAAAGAGGACGGGGCAGTGCCTACGTCAGCGTTTGGGTGTTTCTGTCATTCCTCCTTTCCTCCTCCCCCCTTGCGCCATCGTTTAGGTCTTGTCTCTTGGAGGTGCAGGAGACAATGAACATGCGCAAGCGTGGGGGTCAGGGGGTGCTGCGCAGTTGCTGTTTTCTGCGCGTAGCTTATCGTGCCTTTGGCGAGTTTCCTATTCTTTCGTCTTCCGGAGTTGCTCGCCATGGCTTAACGTGGGTAGTCCCCTTTTGTTGTCTTTTCGCTGTCCGCGTAAAAACGATGCCGCATACCTCCTTTTTGCCCTCGCTCCAAGAGTTCATTCCCGCCTTCTACAGGTGGGCCACAACGACTCTAAAATAGCTGCATGCGCCGGCGTTGTGTCTGTGGGTGGGTGGTGGCGTTGTAAAGAGATTGGAGGGGCTTGCTACGTCTTTCCTTGCGCTTCAGCTCTGTGCCCCCTGCGTGTTACAAAGGCTAAAGCGAAAGCTATGGCTGTTCTGTGTTGGCTTTCCAATGTCTCTTGCGCTTTGCGCCATTCAAATGGCTTTATGATCTACGTTTTGTGTTCGCTTCTACTCTTCCCTCCCCCCCCCCGGTACACCCACACATACACGAACGCCCACTTGCTTAGGGAGGTACGCTGCAGATGCCTAGTGAGTAAACGACCACAAGGCGTGGAGCTCCTCTTGCTGGCTTCGTAAGTGCCCCTAACGATGACCCGACGAAGCACTACACAGCCACCATGAAGTGCGCATAAAGCCCATCGGTTTCAGTGTAGCCTTTTCCTCGTTGGGGTACACCCCGTGTGCAATTCGTCTGCGTGCGCCGCCTTATCTTCGGATCAATCGTGCAGCCTATCGCAGCGCCGCGGTCCAATGATGAGGAGGAGGCGGAGAGCGACAAACGTGTCGATGCGGCGCAGGGGTCTGCCGTGCAGCCCCTGTCGGCGATGGCGAAAAGGTCAGAAATGAGAGAGTGATCATGTGGGGCTGTTGCGGCAGTGGGTGTGGGGTGTGCTGCACAGAAAGGAAACTCTGATTCGACGGGCGGTGTGCCATGGGAGGTGGCTTCTATGGTGAAGCAGTTTCGTCTTCACAGTATGACCAAACTGATTCGTCTATGATTACTTCAGCTGTATTTGAATGTGCTTTTCCCTACTAAGAGCGGCTGCTTGCCGCACAGATGCAGCTTGGTGGCTGCTTTTATTTCGGTGCTCACGGTTAGGTGAATGCACACACATACCCAAAGCGAAAGGGTGTGAAAGACAAAGCATTGAAGGGGGCTAATACGCCCCGTGGTGGCGCGGCGCTTCACAGGAGACGGTGCTTCGGAGCTGCATCGACTGCATCGCGCTGCGCTGAGGCATTGCGGATTCTAATTTCGCTCCACGGTGTTGCGGGTCCACTGAGAAAAAGAGTGACGAAGTGCCTCTCCGAGAGCGCTTTCCTGGCGGACTTTGAACTCCGCAGCGAGCTGTCCAAACGTCCCCCCTCCCACCCATTCGTTTTCTTCGCCCTGTGCTTGTGGACAGGTCTGCTTCCGTTTCCTTCTCTTGAGCTTTTGCTCTCCCTACACACTCCAATTCGTTGAACAGCCGGGACACGCTCTGGCTGCGGTGCGTGGCGCTTGTGCTGACGCCCTTTTCTACGAGAAGCCTTATCAGTTGGTTTCTTTTTTGTCGCTGGAGGCGAACAGCGAATCCTCCCGCCGCCCAGGCCTTCCTCTTCGGATGTCTGCTTCTGCTGCGGCTAACGCCGGGCTTGCCGGGCCACCGCCGCGTGCGCCGGGCGAGCGTTTTCATTGCCGCATCGATGTGGAGGATATCTGCATCAGCGTGGAGGGCAACGCGACGTCGTCGACGACAGCGCTGTTTTGGGAGGAGGTGCGGGTTGCCTGCCGTTTTAACGGCATTTCGCAGCACACGCGGTGGATGGCCCTGCAGTTGGCCATGGATGAAGCCAAGAAGGAGCTGCAGGCGGCATCGTCGGGTGGTGACGTGTCCGGCGCGGCTGCTCCGCAGACTGGCGGACTGCTCGCTTTGCCCTACACGGCGTTCAACAATATGTCCTACGAGGTGGAGTTCACGGCGGTGACGCCGGACGATCCTGCGGTAATGTCCGTCAAGACAGTCAAACCGAAACGCTTCCATTTGATGGAGTTTGAGGTGGAGGCGCAGAACCTGCATCGTGTGTACTCTGCAGTGGGTGGGTCGACGGGTGACCGCGCCCCTACCAGCGGCAACATGGAAGTCATCTCCGCCTCGTTGAACAAGAAGGCGGCGAAGGTCTCTGCGTGGACGCGCAGCATCTTCTCTAAGCTGGGCAGCAGCGAAAAGAAGGAGGACAGCGTGGCGCCCCACCACTCCCATAGTAGCATGAAGGAGCGGAACGAAGCCGCCATAGCGAACCTGTCGGACCGCATCGTTGCCTCTGCCCCTACGACCGCCATTGGCGATGCGAAGGTACACGAGGGCATCTACGCTGCAGTGATGAAGCACATCGATGTCAGCGAGGCGTACAACCGACCTGGTGGGCGGCAGTGCTATTGCCTAGTGGTGAAGCCCGAGTCGCGGAAGCTGCCTGAGGTCGGTGTGGGGACGCCGCTTGCCATCTCCTTTACAGTTGTGGCTCACTACGGCTACACCGCAAGCGTTCCGCGGAACTACCACAATTTCGCGATTGTGGTGGACCAATTCGTGCTAGACTACAGCGGAGCGGCCCGAGTGCTGCCGCCGGATCCGAAGGACAGCAATCAGGCGCCGCGGATCATCACGGGTTACGCGTTTGGGTACACGGCGAACACTACAGGGAATCCAAACGCGATGGATGTCACGTCGAACCCTGTGCCGGTGAACACCGCGCCTATGGGTGCGGCTGGCGGGGGTGATGGTGGCACAGCGATGTGCGTTGTTGACTTTGATCGATTGCACAAAGAGGGGGACGAGCGCAAGCGCACGCCGGAGGACTACAAGGCGTGGCCTACTTCCTGCTGCGTCGTCTCGGGCTCCATGGGCAATCCGCCGACGAATCGGGCGCGGCTGGGCAACCGCGTTCTCTGCGTGTCCCGCTTTAAGACTTCGCCGGACGGTCTTTGCAAGCCGTCGTTCAAGTGCCAGTTTGCGATCTCGCTCGTGCGCTTCTACGGCGCAAGCGGCCAGTCGGTCTGTGAAACTGCTGCCCCCATCAACCTGGCGGCCCTCATGAACGAAGAGATGCTGCCGCAGCGCATCCGGACGGTGAAGTTCGAACTGGGCGAAATTATGTTCCTGCGGCTGCGTCGCTTCTCCTTTGCGGAGCCGGAGCTGCTGCGGGCGCCGCTGCTGCTGCCCTACGACTACAACAACACGAATGTACAGTTGCCCGCGCCAGCGGCATCGCCTCGGCCGGCACCACGGCAACAGCAGCGGCAGCAAGCGCAGAATGACAACGCTAGCCAGGGTAATAGCACAGAGCTGCGCGGAGATGCATTGCCGCCACTACCGCTGTCATCGCAGCAGCAGCCTGCAGGGGGAGTGTGTGTTGCAGCGGCACCCACACAGACCGGATTGGTGCCGGGTGAACCCCCGGGGGCTTCCTTCGCCTCCGCCTCCTCATCTTCCTCCACCTCGTCTGATGTAGCCCCTGCGTCACCGCAGGCGCAGAGGAGCGAGAGCGATGAATCCACGCCACACGTCGTCCCCCAGCCGGGCCCGACGGCTCCTTTCTTCACCCTCGAGCCGCAGGGGGACGCGCTCGCTTTGCAGTTTGGCCCATCCGGCATAGCGTCAGCGTCTGTGAAAGGTAATCCGCAGCTGGCGTCGGCGCACGTGTATGACCCGATGGTGGCGGCTGTGACGGCATGGGGCAGCCACAGCCCGCCAGGCATTGGCAATACGGCTTCAGCTGTGGAGGTGACGCCGTCTGCTCCGAACGCGTTCTTATTCACCGAACACCGCGTAAGTCCGACTGCTGCGGGGATGCCGAGTCGTTCCTCTGCGACGGCGCAGCAGAGCGCCAATCCCTACCGCTTCGACGCGCCAGAGGGGGGAGACGGAAGTGGGGGTGAAGGGAGGCCGCCCACTAGCGTGGGGTTCGAGCTGACCCCCTTCGAATAAGCTTCTCGGCGCCCTTCCGACAAAGGGCGCTCTTTCTATCGTTTTTTTTTTGCTTTGTTTTGTTCGGCATCGTTCGTTTGACTAATCCTCTCCCACCCGCCCCCCTCCTTGTCTGTGCCGATATCGAGTGCTGCTGAAAGCTGCGTTGGCTGAATCTTCACACCGCCCCGCGGGATGCTTATTCTTTATCTGTTGCGTACCGCCGTTGTTGTTGTTGTGGCTTCATGAACTGAAGCTTGCTGACGATACTTCAAAAGCGGGGCCACTAAATCAAGAGGACCCTGCAAGCCTTCTCCACGGCGTTGTGCACGCAGAGCACGAGGCTGAAGTCGATACCGGGTGGTGTCCCTCGGTGATGTGTTTGTGGCTGGGATGGCATGGGAAAAGATAAGCAGAGCTGGTCTGAAGCGGAGTGCGGTTCCTCAATCACCGGCACGCCCTTCGCGTTTGTGGATTTGAAGAGGATGCTCGCTTCGCCACACGAAAAATGGCGCTGTCGTACTCCGCGCTCCCTCCCGCAGGTTTGGCGCTGCATCGCATGCGCTGTGGTTGAAGTTTCATGTGTCTTTAAGCCACTCACTCTATCGCTCCTGCTTTGCCTCTTCTCCTTATTGGCACCAACAACTGGCCCTGGGGTACCTGTATACAATGCGCTCGTTCAAACATCGACAACAAAAACAACGATAGAGACTCCAAATATTCTCTGGTGCTTCAAGTCTGCGAGCTGCTTTTCTCTGTCAACTTGCCTCACGCTTTTCGTTTTCCTGCATTGGACTCTCGGTGCACCACATACACACACAACGACGTTCAAAGACACGAAGCTGCTTTGCGGATCCCCCCCCCCGTTGTGAACTGCGCTGCTGAGGAAAAGGGCGAAGGACGCACTTTGTGCAGCATTATTTGATCTGCTCTCTATACACATACGCATACCCTTCTCTTTTTTCTACTGTACCGACCGACTGCCACTGCAACCGCCGTGCAATTTGTTTTCGCGCTGCCCTCCGTACATTTGGCTTTGTGCGCTGGGCTGTTTCTCTCCCTGATAATTGTTTTTGTATTGTACGCCCTTTTGTTTACCGCCGGTTGCTCTCTCTCTTTGGAAGCATCTCACACATCGTCTTTTTCTTTTGTGTGGTGTCTCCGGTTATCGCCCCCTCTGCCGACGTGTAGCGCTGGCCCTTCTGGATCTACATCACTCGGACTTCTACAAGCGTCCTAGAGCGAACAGCTCCGCCGTCACAATGCCGAAGACGCCAGATAGCGTACCGGTGAAGATCACCGTGTCGAAGATCACGCTGGAGGTGCCCAAGGCCTTCTTTGAGCATTCAGCCCTCCGCGCCGCCGTCCTTGTGGGTCGCAAAGGCCGCAGCGCTGCCACGCGCCGCACAAAGTGGTTTACACTGGCCGACCCGGCCCTCGTGCCGTCGCGCACGCGGCAGTCGGTCGCACTGCCCACGTCGAGCCTCGGTGGGGTGCGGCGTGCCTCCATGGCGCTCGAGGGTGAGGACTCAGCCGAGCAGCGCCATATCGATGAAGTACCGGTCGAGATGGCGGTACTGGAGTACAGCGGGGTCAACAACGTCGTCTACGACGTGGACATGAAGCCGCTGAACGTCTTTGAGGGCGATTGGGTCTTCGATCAGAAGACGACGCACCCGCTGACAATTTTTGCCAAACTTCTCGTGAAGAACCGCCCGGGCGTACGCACTTTTGGCGGCAAGTCGGATCAGGAGTCGAACCTGAATGAAGTGCTGCAGATGGACCAGGAGGACATGGAGAGTGAGGAGGGGGAGTCGGACCACTTCAGCGACGGGCATGAAGAGGTCGGTGCGCAGAATGGCGGCGCGCTCGAGATGTCCCTCACGGGGATGGATCTTACCGAAGCGCAGTTGGCCGCCCTCTCGGGCGAGGCAAATCCGAATGAGATGGTGATGAACCAGCTGCGCCGCGGCGAGGACTGCAAGAGGCGCTACTTGCAGTTCCCCAAAACCATCGACGTGGCCACTATTGTGAACACGAAGGCCAAGACGATGGACTACTGCGAGCGCCTGACCTGCAAGAATGCCGCACTGCTCGGGGCGACGCTTTCCTTCACGGTGACGGCGGAGCTGCCGCACGAGAAGTTGGCGAAGTACGAAGACAAGGTGAAGTCGAAGGAGGGTAAGGAGGAGATGCGCCGCCGTGAGAAGGAGGAGAAGATCATCGAGAAGGAGTGCAAGAGGGAGGAGAAGGAAGAGAAGAAGCGGCGCGAGAAGGCGGACGCGAAGTCGGGCAAGAAGGAGAAGAACTACGGGGCCGACCTCACAGAGACGCCGCACCCCAGCGGGAGCAAGGGCAAACTGAAGGATGCCCAAGTCGCCGCAGCGCCGCCACAGCCGCCGCAGCAGCAGCCCTCGACACCCGACAGCTCCAAGAAGAAGTCGGGCTTTTCGCCCTTTCAGCTCGTGAAGGGCATCTTTGCAAAAGAAGAGAAGCCAGTGCAGGCCACGCCGTTCACTTTGAAGCTCACCTCCACGCCATACCCCTTCCTCGTCATGCTCTACGATTTCGAGCTCAGCAAGCTCGTGAAGGAGCCTGTGAATTATCGCGCTGTGCATATCCGCCTTGGCAGCGACTCTCCGTCAACAGAGGTATTCCCGCGTTTGCTGCTCGACGCGACAAAGCCGAGCGCAAAGACCGAGTCGACCATCACCTGGCACGATGGGAGCGTCCGCGACGTCATCAGCTTCAAGTTCGGTCAGTCGCGCATCTTCTTCGGCGACAAGGCTATCCGACACATCACGGGCTTCGAAACACTGCGGGCGCTGCAGGAGCACGAGCGGCAGTACCACGAGGCGAAGAAGGCCGCGACGGAGGAGGGGTTGGGCAGTCAGCGCCGCCAGTCGGTCGACAACGACTTGTTTCGTGAGCAGCTCATGAACATCGGCACGCAGTTCCAGTCTGTTGCGTTTGAGCCCACCAAGTACAGTACCGGCGGCAACCAGGCGCTGGCCACTAAATTCACGCGTGTGACGGCGCAGCTGATTGTGGCGTCGAAGGTTGTCGGGGAGGTGCGCCAGAGCGACGCGGCCGAGACGGCGGCGTACATCAATAAGCTGAAGAAGGCACAGAAGCAGAGGGAGAAGGAGGAGAAGGAGCGGCTGAAGGCTGAGAAGGCCGCGAAGAAGGCCGAGAAGAAGCAGGGCGATGCCGCCGCCACTGGCGCCGCAGGGGACGCTGACTCATCCAGCAATACCCAGCGCGAAGCTGAGACGTCCACCACCGCCTCCAAGAACCCCGGGACGCCGTCTGCCTCGGCTGCCAATCGCGCGTCCGCGAAGGACGGTAATGGGATGAGGGAGTCCGACGGTACGGAGAAGGAGGGAGAGGACCAGCAGACGTTTGAAGCATCCGCCGCGGACCACGTTGACCCTACCGCGGAAGTTGCTGCCACTTCGGAGGCGGACAAGAGGGGCAAGAAGGAGGGGCGCGAGAAGGACGGGGATCGCATTGTGCTGAACCAGTCGAGCTCCTTCCAGCTCAGCACTTACGTAATCAACGAGGACTACATGCCGAAGGACGGCTTGCCCTACCGCATCCTCTTCCACACCGGCGAGGAGTTGAGCTTCCGCGCGCGCCGCTTCTTCTTGCCTTCAGTGTGCGTCTTTGGTGACGACGGCTGTACACGTGAGCAGACGCTGGACGGCTACATGAGTTCTGCCGCGGAGTGAGCGTACATGCACGCACATGTACCCACCAACGCGGGCGGGCTGCTCGTCCCCTGGCGCTGCCACCGTCGCCATCGTTGGGACGCCCCGCTCCGCCACGCGTGAGTGCCGCACCAGTGCTGGGCGAGGCACACTCCTACCACCGCCTTCCACTGCGACGATGCCCCCCCCCCCCCC
>LJSK01000153.1:27230-62357 GCA_001299535.1 Leptomonas seymouri
CCCCCCCCCCCGCACTGCCCGGTAGTTCCCTGCATCCTTCCTTCGTTGCTCTCACTCGCTGCTGCGCGAGTCGACCACATTCCATTTGTTTTGCTTTGTTTTGCTGGCGACGCTTAATCCCCTGTCCCCCTCAGCCCGATGTGCGGAGCGGTGACGCGCACCGGTGAGGCGGGCCTTAATCGTAATATAACTCCCGTGAGCGGAGCACCACCCGTTTGTGTCTGTGCGCCCATGACGATAACACCGAGAGGCGAAGGCCCATCCTGAAAAGCGCAGGCAACTGGCCGCGCTTCACGCTGCTCCTTGTGTGCGCGTGCAGCGTGCCTGCCTTTGTGCGCGGTGGACGCCATCTGCCGCTTTCAGGCAGTGGTGTAGGCCTCACCGTCGGCACCGTTGGTGCTGCTTCGGGCGTGCTCCTCGCCTACATGTGCTTCCCCCCCCCCCTTCCCTTAACACGCAGCCCGTTGTTGGGCTTCGCTTCCCTCGAGGAGTTGTGCTCGTTGCAAGGCCACATTGAGGGAGGCGTGCGATGATGAGAAGCGCGGGTTCCCTGCACTGCTGGAACTGATGGAAGGCCTCCGTGTGAATGCAGCCAACTCCCCTCCCCCCTCCCCTCAACCTCCCTTTCTCCTATACCCCCCTCGCTATACAGAGGTGTAGATTGCTTCTCTGTCTAGCGCGGCTGCGTCTTCCATCTGTCCTTCTTCAAGTAGTTGAGCACTGAGGAACGGTGAAGTCCCGTGGTGAAGGGAGGGCTTGCTGATTCGCGGCCGCTCTCTGAATCCCTGTCATCGCTTCGTCCCATGGAGCCTTCACTCACCTGCGCAGTCCCGCATTTTTGAAGTGAACTGCAACGTGCTACCATCGCCTTCCAACGTTGTTGCTGCTGTTTTACCGCGCGCATACCGGTGGTCGGACCGACGCACTTCTTCCAGCTCTGTGAACGCCGCCCCGCATTCGTCTTGTGCTGCCACGTACACGTGAAGCCGCTCTACACATCCGGCGGTGCTGCGTTGCCGGTGCCCCTCCACATCGTGGGCCGGATCAAGCGGAGGTGGCCCCCACCTACTTTGACGTCTATCGAGTTGTGTACGCGTCTCCATCGCTTCATTTGTGCTGGTGGACGTCCGCGCTGCGACTCCTCCCCCCCTCCCCCCACAATTCAGAAAGCATCCACAGGCGGACCAGCCGGTGCAGGAGTGCGTGAGAAGGAGCGAGTAGATGCTCTACGAAGTTCTCCAGTTCATCCGCGGTGTGTGGGACGCCATCCTGCTGCCGTACGTCATCCAGTCCATCGCCAACCTCGCCACGGACTTCTGGGAGGCCGCGGTGCATCTGCGGGACACGCTCTTCGTGCTCAGCTGCTTCATCTGTGGGTGCAGCCACAAGAGCTTTCCGCTGTCACGTTCGGCGTTGGAGACGCAGAGGGCAGCACTTGTAGCAGCCGCAGCAGCGTCCCCAGCCACTGGTGCTGCCGCTGCGTCGTCCACGTCGCACCGCCGCCGGTACTACGCGGGCAGTGAGGAAGAGAACGATGCCGACAGCGAGGCCGAGTTTCCGTCAACTCGGCGGCCCGCGCCGGAGCATGAACTTCTTAAAGGGGGGACGGCAGGCGGCGGTGGCGGTGATGGTGGTGATGGCGAGGGCCCCACCGCGGCTGCTCCGTTCATCCAACGCCGTCTCTTGCTGGGGCGGAAGGGCGAAGTGGAGGAGTGGCTCCCAGCGGTGCGCAGCCGCCTACTCATCCCTCCGCACCACCCGCTCTGCGTTTCCCGCAGTCTTCATCAGCTGGTCAGCATCGTCGTAGGCCCCATCCAGCAGCCCACTGTCTCCACCATGCCGACGCGCCACCCCGATCCGCAGTGGCCACCTCACTTCCTGCGGACCAGCAGCAGTGAGAGTGGCAAGGACAGTCGCAGCAGCGCAGGTGGGGGTGCGGGCGACCCCTCTACGGATGAGTACAGTAGCTCGAACTCCAGTGCGACGCCCAGCACGCTGCGGCACCGCGGCAGCCACACGGGTGCAGCCGGTTCTTCAGCGCGCTACCGGCAGGCCTCTTCAGTGGTGTATAAACGCGTCAGCAGTCGCCAGCTCGACTTCTCCAACTCGCGCGTGGCGCCGCACGTGATCGCGTCGATCACGGCTCACCACGTGCTGAGCTACCCGGCGACGCGGCAGAAGGTCCTCGTCATGGACTTGGACGAGACACTCTGCTATGTGTCGACGACCACGGCGAACATGGCCGGCCCGCCGACGTTCTCCGAGGTGATCCCGACTGCCTCGGGGGCGGAGCTGTTTCACGTGTGGGAGCGCCCCTACGCCCGTCTGTTCCTCTCCACCATGGCGAAGTTCTTCAACTTGGTGCTCTTCACATCCGCCTCAAAGCCCTACGCGGACACCATCCTGCAGCGCATCGACCCCGACCACCTGCTGAAGCTCCGGTACTACCGGCAGGACTGCATGGTGGTGCCGCGGGGGATGCTGAAGAAGATGTGCGTGGCGAGCGGCATGCGGGGGATGTCATCCGGGTCTGTCGGCTGCAAGTACAGCAGCGACCACTCCGGGGCAGCGGCGGGCCTTCTAGGCGATCTCAGCACAGGAACGGGTGGCAGCCATAGCGGTGCTGGTGCCAGGAGGCCAACGGCGAACACTGATGGAGAGAGCACCGGCGCCGGAGCAGTGGATGCCGGCACGAGAAATGCCGAAAGGAGCAGCGCAACTTCGACAGCTGCAGCGGCGGCGGCGACGACGACGACGCGCAGCCCCACCGCGCCTGGCGGAACGCCGACTGACGTGAGCGCTGCGGGCGGCAGCAAGGCGGCGACAACGGCAGCGGAAGAGCTCCCTGTGCTGGAGAAGGTGGCGCTCAATGAGCATGCGAAGGTGCTCGTGAAGGACCTGCGCGTTCTCAAGGTGCCGCCGGAGCTGCTCGTGATGATCGACAACGCCGAGGAGTGCACGCTGGTGAACCCCGAAAACGCGCTGGTCGTCGCACCGTTTATTCCCTCCTTGACGAGGGGGGGCGCCCCGTCGGCCGCCGCGCGCCCGGCGCGTGAGGCAACCGCGCCCCGTCCAGAGGCGCAGAAGGGCGGGCGGGCGGCGGCCGCGTCGTCACTGGAGGGCGCGCAGCCAAACGCTGAAGCCGATAGCAGTGACAAGCGGAGCTTAGGCAGCTGTGCTGAGGTGGAGCCGACCACGGCGGCGGATGAGGCGCTGCTGATGGGGGACGACATAGCGGTGAATGAAGGCCCAGAGGAGGATGAGGTGCTCTTAGCTCTGCTGCCGATGCTAGAGTGTCTCCTGGTGGTCCCCGACGTGCGTTCGATTCTTCGTCTCGGTAAGCTGTACTGAGACAGATAAAAGGCGCTGTTGGCTTGCCTGCCTGTGTATCACGAAGCCGCTGATTTCGAAGGGAGACGAGGGGCGCCCAGAGGATGGAGAGCGCGACACGCGGGCACCGGTGGATGCCGTTGCTCCGAGGCTCTTCGTTTTTCTCGGGTCGCTCACAACACGTGGTGGAAGCGCCCTGGGGCACTTTGCTTTCGCTTTCGGCTCTCCGTCTGATGGCGGAGGACGCCCCCGTCTTGGTCGCTTATTTGCTGGGTTTGCCTGTGCGTGGGCATCAGCGGAGACGTTGCGATACCCAAGTCCCACCCCCCTGCCCAAACGCAGAACAATACGGCGGTCTTTAGGCGCACTTCGACGGTTGGAGTGGCGCCATCGGAACGTGATGCGTGCGGCGCCAATACCGCAGGCGTGGCTTCCATGCTCTGGGCCCGCCGTAGGGAGCAGCGTGCGTAGCCCACACCGACGTATTTGCCCAGCTACAGGCGTGGTGCGATGCGACAGGAGGAGGGCAAGCAGCTGTGATGCGATGCCTTCCGCGAAGCGTGAATGCAATCAGCTCCCTCTCTCGCCGTCCCTTTGCCTGTGCGTTGTGTCTTCCCCACCTCTCTCCTCTGCCTCTGCCTCTTCTCTTTGGGTCCCCCGGCACGCCTTCTAAAGAAATCACAGTGAAGAGGCCAGGCGGAGCGTTGCCGTGTCACCGCTGCATCTCGTCCTCCATTCTAAAGCGAAAAGAGAAGAACTGCGCTCGTCTCGCTCGCGCGCAGCACTTAATTTGAGGCCCCAGAAGCGTCGAGCGATGTATGCGCGGCTGTCGTACTCGCCCAAGGTGACGGCGAAGCTGATGCGCGGTGCCTGGCGCGCGGCGGTCACCGCAGGACCCTCAGTAGCAGCAGCCGCAGCAGCGTCGGGTGCTTCATCGTGCATCGCATCTACGACGGCACGCGCGTATCACAGCCAAAGCTGCTGTCTGCGCGCCCCCACTGTCAAAAGGACAGCCGTCACGTCTAAAGCGCGCACTCCGCGGCGCCGCGCCCCCTCAAGAGTCGCTGCTGCATCTCCGTCGCCACCGCCCCAACCCGTCAAGGGCGCCACGCCGGCTGTGAACTCCGCAGGGACTGGGGTGGGCGGAGAAGGCGGGGCAGCAGACTGTCTTAAGTCCTCTACACCGCCTCTCCGCGCCGACAAAGCGGAGTCAGCGCAGATGAACGCAGAACAACGGCGGTTGTTGCGTCTGTGCGACGCCGTTCGGGAATGGTCCGCGCTTCGTCGGCACTGCGGACGGGAGAGTCGGTGCAATGCTGCGGTGGGTGCGTCAAGCGAGGTACGCGTGGCCGCGGGGTCCGCTCCTGCCACCTCCCGTTCCGCACTTTCATTGCCATCCACACTCTCAGCTGCGCCTGGTCGAGCCGCAGCGATGTTATCCTCTGGGCCAACTTCTCTCAGTAGGAGTGGCAGTCCCGCGGAGGTGTCCATGGCCGAGCGCACGCTGCTGCTGTCCACGCTGGCAAAGGAGGCCGGCACGTACCCGCAGCTGTACGCCCTGTTCGATCCGCTCGGCCACAACGGCGGCGGTGCGAAGGAGGACGCACCCTCAGCGTCGACGTCGCAGCAGCAGCAGCGGCAGTCGTCCGGGTGTATCTCATGGGAGGTGCAAGGCGTGGAGTCACTTGTGTGTTCCGAGGCGAGTACGGTGGAGCTGCTGACGCTGCTGCGCGTGCATGGCGCTGTTGCACAGCGGTCCGTGGGAGGCGCTCGCCTGCATGACACCCTGTGGGACGCGCTTGTGCATGGCGTGAAGCAGCTCGTGGTGCGTGACGTGGCGGTTGCGCAGCGCCGCCGTAGCGACAACAGAGCGACGGCGGAGGTGGGACCGATGACCTCCATCGCACAGGTACTGCATGTGGTGGTGTATGCGTATCGGGACCAGTTGGCCCTGGGAGCGGATGCCGCAACGCAGCGGCGCGGCCGGAGCGCGACGGTGGGCGACAGCACCGCCTGCGGGAAGAAGAGAGGTGCCGGCCCAAAGGCGAGGCGCCTGCAGAAGGAGTTGCAGCTGCAGAAGCGGTCGGAGGACACCGCCGTGCATGCGCGGGTGGCGCGGGTGCTGACGGAGTTGGCCGTCCCTCTCTACGAACTCGACCAGCGCATCGCAAACGGCGCCCGCGGCGGCGATGCCGCTGTGCCCCCACTGGCAAGCGAGACGCCCGACCCAACAGCGTACGGCGCCGCATCGACGCTTGTGATGCTCTCCGCTCTGAGCGCCGTAGCGGACGAGGCTGCCACGCTGCTCGCACGCGTGCCCTTTCAAGGCGAAGCACCAGTGGGCTGCACACCGCCGAACTGGTGCGAATGGCGTGAGGCCTCTCTGGCGCGCTTGTCGTCGCACTTAGAGGCGGAAAGATCAAAGGTGGGAGCCGGCGCGGTTGACTCTGCGGCGGCGGCGGAGACAGCGGGTGTGTTCGCCGACGTACTGCGCTGCCTGCGGTGGACAGAGGAACTAGAAGCAGTGCTACACGTGTCAACTCTCAGGAAAGTGGAGGAGTTGTGCCGGCACGTGTTGCTGCAGGCGTGCCGCACGGCCGACAGCACCGGCGGCGGGATGTTCGCTGCATTCTTCTGCACGCCGTCCGTCGCGGCCGAGTTGAACCGGCTGTCGCCCGACCGCGTCACCTACGCGCAGGCCTTCACAGACATCTGCACCGTGGCCGCGGCCTTCCTGCAGCGCCATCCCGACCGTATTCCCAGTTTGGTGGATACGCTAGAGCAGGAGCATCACGCCGCGGTGGCTGCTCATTTTGGGTCGAGCCGCCAGCTCCCGCCACGGCCGCCGCTGCGCAGCCCGGCGGTCCAGCTCGTCTACGCGATGCTCTGTGCCGGCTTTGCCGCATCATCGCTGCTCACCAGCGACCTCTGCCTCTCACTCTCACCGCGCGACACGCTTGAAGTGGTGCGAGCTGCGAATTTGTTTTCGCTGACTTGCGGGACGGCGCCGCTGCCGGTGCGCACGCGCGGGGTGCTGGTGGATCAGGTGGTGCAGATCCTCCTGCAGTGCCGTAAAGATGGCCACCGCGTCGTCGTCAGCTCAACTGATGAGGGGGTGGCAGAGGATGGCGACGGCTCGAGCTGCTCCATTGCGGCACGGCTCTCTGATGGAGCTGCCGTCAGCTGTGTTCGCGCGTCCAGCTACGGTGCGACGCACGCAGGTGTCCTACGCCATCCCCCCACAGGCCCCGACACGCTCGCTCGTCGTGGGGGCAGAGGAAGAGGCAGTCGCTCCGCCTCTAAGAAGCAGAGCAGCCGGAGCGCGCAGACGAGTGGTGCCTTCAGGGAGAATGCTGCGGCGTCTGCGGCTGCTTCAGCAGGTGCCGTGCTGACGCCTGCTGCCTACCGCCCACAGGTGAACCACGCGCTTCACGTCTCGATCGAATCCATTGTGGAGTGCGTCGTGCGCGGTGACACGAGCGCCGTGGAGCGGATCACGCTCGCGCTGTTGCCGCTGCTGCAGCAGGAGGGGCGCGAGACTGCGCTGACGGAGTGTCTCGAGTGCATCTGGGCAGCGCTCCGGCAGCGCCTAGCAGAGATGGGCAGCAGTGATCTGACAAGCGCCCCGACCTCCCCGGCGCACGGGCTGCTTCAGCGGCGGATGACGCTTTTCATGGAAGAGGCTCTGGCGATGCTGTCTTCTCTGTTCTTGCCTCACATGACCGAGTCGGCGGTGAAGGCGCTGACCAGCAACAGCGCTTCACCGATGCCGTCTGCAGCAACCACCGAGCTGCACGGCTCGGCTCACGGGGATGGTGGCGCGCGCGCTGGGCCGTTGAGTCGCGCGGCACCGCTGCGTGGTGCGGCGCACATCGACATGGCGCTGCGGCTTACCACGGTGTCCATATTGTGTGGCCTGCCGGCTGGCACCGTCGCGCAGCTCACGACGCTGCACAACAGCCTCCTGAAGTCGCAAGGGCGGGCCGCCGAAGTGGCCTCCACGGCTGAAGCAGCAGCGGCAGGGCCCTCATCGACTGCCACCACCGCCCCCGCAAGTGAGAGAACTGCAGACCCGGTGGGAGCTGCATTTGCGGTGGTGGAGCGGCTGGAGCGTCTGCTGTCAGACATCACGCGACAAGCGCTGCCGTGGGCTCGCCACGCGCAATCACCGCACGTCCGCAGCAGCGGCGCTGCGGTGCAGCAAGTGTTGGGGGCGTACATCGCCTCTACTGCCGCTGTAGTGCGTGGGGTGACTCAAGCAGCTACTTCTGCAGGAGTGCCCGACTTGTCTTCGAGCAACCGCAGCGGCACACCCGCGCCGCGCCCGACAGTCTCCGCGCGGTACCGGCACTACTTGCTCACGGTGGTGCATCTGCTGTATCGGCTGTCTACCGAGTTCCCTGTAGAAACGGAGCCGGCGGTCCTTCGACAGTTTCGCGTCGAGGTGCTGGACCCGGCTCTCACCGCTGTTCTCCTCGCATCACCGGCGAGCAGCAAAGACAGCACCAGTGTGATTAACAGCCGGAGCGACCCCGTGCCAGCGCCGCAGATGATGATGCCGCTGACGACGTTGACGGAAGTGGTCGTGGTCATGTGCGTGCCGGACAGCGTGCAGTACGTCTCCATGACGTTGATGCGCGGTGTTGTGGCGGCCGTGGAACAGCATCTAGACGCACGCGAGCAGCAGAAACACGAGTGCGCAACCAGCAAGGGCAGCACTCTTCCCTCAGATACGGTAACGGGTGTTCTTGCAACGCAGCTGTTGAGCTCTGCCGCGACGGTCTGCCTGCGTGCAGACGACACGCTTACGTCCATGCTGCTGCAGCTGCTAGAGAAGCTGGGTCCCCTGCTGTCTCTGTGGCAGACGGCGACAGTGCTGGAGCGACTACACGTGACCGGTGCGCCGTTGTCTGCGCCACCTGTGCGTGTGCTCATCGAGCGGCTCGTGACCGCTCTTCAAGACGGCGAAGACGATCCTCTGCCCTCCCAACCCTCGCCCCTCGGCGACGACGACCGCAGAAGTGCAGAGAGGCCGCGACTCAGCAGAGCGCAGAGCCTACACATACTGCACGCACTCAGCGCGATGCAGCGCACGGCGGACGTGGCAGTGGCTGAGCAGCGTTGGTCGCCCGGCGAAGAGGCTGATGCAACGGCGCTGCTGCGGCTGCTGCGTGCGGTGCCGTACGCATCGCTGCTGCGTTCTCTGGTGCAGCCGCACCTTCTCCAGCACCACGTGTACTCTGTGGCAGAGTTCGGCATGATGGTGGAGGTGGTCGCCGGCTTGCTGAGTGCCGCGGAGGCGGATGAGACCGACGCGAAGGGCGACGACACCTTGAAGTTGGCATCTCAATGGACAGCGGAGACCAGAAGTGCGCTGGGGCAGATCCCGCGCGTCCTGGCGGCGGCGGCACTGCAGGCCATGCAGCTGCCGTATGACCGGCACGACGTTCCACAGCTGCTCCGCGGGTACGCCGCCCTGACGTGCGATCCGCAGCTGCAGCAGCAGACACTGCGCGCCCTCATCTCCCACACAATACGCGCGGCGCCGGCGATGACGCCGTCTGAGGTCGTGGGCTGCGTCGAGGCCTACTGCGCCGGTGGCATTGTTCATCCGCAGCTCTACGGCGTCCTCCTCGGCAGGGCTGCGGACATGGGCCGGCGGCTGACCCTCGAGCTCGCTGTGCGACTGCTGCGCTGCGGCACGCTCGCCGGCCACGCGGATGTGCGCACGGTGTGCGTGACGGCAGTTCAACCGATTTTCGTATCGCAGGTGCGCGGCCTGCTGCAGAGCGACCCTCGCATGCTCGTGTCGGTTACCTCAACCGCGCTCGCCATCCTGCACTGCCTGCGCGACTGCTTTCCGCATGCCGACATCAGCGCTGCGGCGCTGGCTAACGTCGCGCGCTACCACCGCGATGTTCTTCCTTCGGTTGTGAAAGCCGCGCTCGAGCTGATTGAGAAGCGTGGGTCGGTGGACTACGACGTCACCCATGTGCTGGCGCGGCACTGCATAGCAACGGTGCTGCCGACCTGCACAGCGACTGAGCTGGCAAACGTGACGTGTCTGTTGCTGTCTTGTGGTCTGCGGTCCGCGACGCTGCTGGAGGTGGTGTACCGGCGGCTGGGCGAAGTCATCGAGACGATGCCTGGCAGCAGCTTGGCGAAGCTGGCGCAGGGACTGCTGAGGGCGTCGGTCGAAGTAGATACGACGGCCGTGCTACTCATTTGCGGACGGGTAATGGCACTCGCGTCGACAGCAGCCGCTGCTGATGGCGCAGCTGAGCCTGTGACGGTGAAGCGGGAGGCGGGCCGCCGCTCCACAAGGGCGGGGCGCCCCCAACCGACGGGGCCTGCGAGCGCTGCGCCTAGCGCGGCAGTAACACGGCCGCCGGTGCCACTGACACTTCACCAAGTCTGCGTCGTCTCGCACCTCTTACGCAGCGTCGGACGCCGTCACGTGACTGCGGTGATGGAGACGGTGGACGCGCTGCTGCTGTACGCGCAGAGGCGCGTAGAGGCTGACTTGTCTGTCATGCCCCCAGCAGCAACCGACGCAGCCGTGCATTCCGCGGTCACAACGCAGAGCGCAGCAGATGCAGCTGGCGTGGGTGAGTCATCCGGAGAAGCTGAAGGCCGCGCCGCCTCTCATTCGCCGCCGCTCCCACCACCGCTACCCGTCTTGGCGGATGTGTATCCGCAGGAAGTGGAAGGGCTGCTGCGCTCCTGCATTGAGCTCTCTAGTAAGCCCAAGATGTTCCGCACCCTGGTGCACAGTCTTGCGGACCGCATAGCCTCCCTGCTCCAGCAAGCGGCAGCAGAGGAGGAGCTCGCCGATGGATCTGCGGTGCTAGCCACCACGATGTCTCACCGTCACTCACTGGCACAGCGACGGCCACACCGCTCGCCACTGGCGGCCTGCAGCACCGACGATGGCTTGCGGAGCGGCTCCGCAGCTTCGCTCGCCTGGCGGAAGGACCTCCTCTTGCTGGTGGACCTGTGCAGTCTGCTCATCCGCCTCGGGGAGGCGCAGCACCCCGCGGTGAGGGTGCTGTTCGACGTGCTGTACGAGCGCCGCGGGATGTTGCTGCAGCGCGCGCTGCTTGTGAAGACGACGAAGCAGTCGCTGGAGCTGGCGGGGCGCGAGGCGCACCCTGAGCTGTACAAGTTGATGGTGGACGGCGCGATGGTGTAGGCCGCGCGAGGGAGGCGGTGGTGCGCGTCCGTTCGAGAGCTTTGTGTAGGAAGGGCTGGCGTGCCCTCGCCCTTCTGGGGAGTTACCTCGTTGTAAAGTCTTCACAGCAGCCACGATGCCCGCCGGTTGCGGCGGTGGCATCTCAACTGTACTGCTGCGCCATCACGTCGTCGTTCCGCGTCGCCAAGTGCTCGAAGGAAGGAGCGGAGACGAGCATCGCCTTTGCTTGTTTTTGTCTGCGCGGTGGTGAGGGGGGCCCCCGTCGCGCTGTGCGAGCGCGGTGTGCCAACCCCCCGTTTCCTCTCATCGTCTCTTCCATCGCCGCTTGTAGGCAATCAATCCTTCTCTCACCTCACCTCCACTCCTCGCCCCCGCTCCCATCGGCACGACACACCGCTGCAGAGAGAAGGCGCGCTCTAAACTCAGAGGGTGGCCTCCTCTCCTGCATTGAGACAGCGGAAGCCACCACCCGGCCCGTTGCACGAGGGAGCCATAGACTACACACCTAAGCGTAACGCTCGCACGGCACTAACTGGAGAGGACGGCCTGCAACCGCAGCGCACCCCCATGCTGTTCCTCGCGTGTGTGCCACCGTATAGACGAACTTGAAACCCACCTTCACCCCCCCCGTTGCGCTTCAGCGAATCGCGTGTGGCAGCGGAGAAGCAAGGCGATGGGGGATCCCGCCATGCCGCCTGCCCATGAATTCCAGGAGCGTCTAGCCCCTCTCTTCGCGCTGGAGCTGCGACGTCAAGGGGTGCCGGATGCAGATGAGTGGGTTCACCGGCTGCAAACCCACTGCAGCTACACGCCCGCTAACACATACGCGAGTGTGGATCGCGAAGCCAACACCGCTTCCTCAAGTGCACGTCACCCGTCGCATGCGCCGTGTGTGCTCGCGGTGGACATGACGAGCGTCGCGATGGGTGACCGGCCTGCGGTCGCGCTCTGTGAGGCGCTGCTGAAAGTTGAAGGGCCGAACGCACGTCAGCGATTCAACGATGTTGTCGAATGGCAGGTGTTGTGGCGGCGCTGTGGACTGACGGACCGCGCGCTCCATCACCTGATGCTGCTTGTGTCGGGGTGCCCGAAGCTGGCGCTGCTGGACGTCTCCGGGAACGCGTTTTCAGAGGACGGGAGGATGAGACTTCTGCATGCAGCGGCGGAGGTGCCGTGCAGTGTGATTGTGACGGACGACGTACACGGCAGCGGCAGTGACACCAGCCAGAGCGTGAGTTGTAGCCGAACACGCGATCGAAGCCCACCATCGTGCCCCGTGTCCAGCACCCCGCCTGTGTCGGCGGGCGCTAAAGGCAGTGAAGAGCATCAGCAGCGGCAGCAGGGCCGACACGAAGCGGCAGTAGCTGGACACGCCGCCGCCGCCGCCCCAGTTGCGAACGCTTCCAACGCAAGCGAACCTCCGACCGTCACCGGGGCCAGCAGCCACCTTCACCCCTCCGAGCCACAGCCGCAGCCGCAACAGCTCTTTCAGTTCCCACTGCGGCAGCTGCAGCGGTCACCGTCGCTGACCGCCACCTCCACCTCCTTCTCGAGATCGCAGCGCAACTACGCGAGCGGCGGTGCAGACGCGCTTCAGCGCAGACGTGACGAACTCTTCGGCCCCCGAGCGAGGACAGCGGCAGCGCACGCCACGTCCACGACAGCAGCAGCAGCAGCAGCGGCAACAGCAACAGCAACGGCAACGGCTGCCGTCAGCGAGCCGACGCTCGCTGCTTCATACAGGGAGCCGGTCAACGTCGATGCGGATGTGGAGAGAGGCACCTCCTCTGCGAGTATGCCTATGAAGGCTGCTGTGCGGTCCCCCGCCCTGCCCTCCCCCTCTGCCTCCCCCGCACTGACCCCACCGCCCCCTTCTGCGTCTCGTCAAGGCGTCGAGGGTAATGCTGGGGCTCCCAAGGCGATGGGGGACAACGTCGTGAGGGATTCGCGGCCGCGGGAGCCCTTCGAGGATCGCAACGACCAAATCGATATTGCGGCCAACCTCATCCCCGTGCTGGACAGCGCGTTGGACCTCTCCGCCCTCTCCTTGCGCGACGGCACGCTGCGGCACGCGCACATGTTTGGTGGAGCGACGACAGTCGGTGATGTGTTGGATGCCTACGAGCGGGCAGCGGCGCAGCAGATGCAGAGACACGGCCAGGACAGCGGCAGCAGCGTGGACGCTGAGCTTCGTGCGCGGTTGCCTGCCGCGCTGCTCGGTGGCACAACGTACTCCGCCATCACTGTGCTGATTCTCCGTCAGAACCACCTCACATCCATCCGCCCACTCCCGGCGACGCTGCTTCGATTAGACGTCAGCTCCAACGACCTAACGGAATTGAGTGGCCTGCATACCTGCAAGATGCTTACCGTCCTGAACGCTCGCCGTAATCGACTGCGCACGATCAGCGGACTCGAGAAGAACCTCGGCATCGCACACCTCTTCCTCGGGCACAACAAAATCCAAGTGATCGAAGGGCTCGCGCACTTGGTGCTGCTCGAGACGCTTGACGTGACGTTCAACCAGCTGCGCACGCAGTCGTCGGTCCGCATGCTGTCCCTCTGCTCTGCGCTGCGCCACCTACTTATACGCGGCAACCCCCTCATGGAGACGGGGATGCCCGGCATGGTGACGGTGCTTCGCAACCTATCTCCGACGCTGCTGGTTGTGGATGAACAGCGCGTCGGGAGCTCCAAACTCGCCGACCGCGCGCTGATGCAGCGTGGATGGGGACGCCCGCCAAATCTGATCGACTGCACGAACCCCGTCACGGCAGCTGCAACTGCGTCCTCCGGCTCTACCCTCCACTACTCCGGCCCATCCGCTGCTTCCCCCGCGCTGACCCACACGGCAACGAGCGTCCTCAGCGGCGCGGGTGGCGAACCATTGGAGAGATCCATCGCCTCATCTCTCCCGTTCACCGCCTCTCGCCGTCGCGAGGGCAGCAGCAGCGGCGGCCGCCGCCGTCCGGCCCCCTTCGCCCCTGACCATGACGCAGTGGATGAACGCTCGCTGGACGTACTGCACATGCTGACGCGTGGCGTGACAGCGCCAACGGGCTACGGCGACACCGCGAAGTGTCAGCACGCGGCGCAGCGCCTTGCAGTGCTGAAGAGGGCAGAGGAGGAGAAGGAGCGGCAGCAGCGGGGGCGGCGGCTGACGGCGGGCGGGCACCCGCTGCGCAGGGCCGTTGTGACGCAACTCGCGGAGGAGTCGCGCAGGTATGTGGAGGACACGATGACGCGTCGAATCACCGCGCAACAGCTGTCGGCCAGCGCGCTCAGCAGTCAGGCGGTGATGCGTGCATCTGTCGGCGGAGACAACAGGAGCTTGGCAGCATCTGAGAAGCGCCACTCGGTGGAGCGCAGCACCCCCACTCATCCGTCGCCACGGTCCACAACGGAGGCTGTCGGCGGCGTTGACTCCCCTGCACCATGTCCCACACTGCCATCTCAGGCTGTGATGGACCCTGTTACCGCGGAGGTGCTAAGACGCTACGAGCTGCGCAATAGACCAATCCGGCGTCGATCGACTGCAGGGGCGAAACCAAAGGTGGCAATGACCCACGCGGCAGAGCTGCGCGCCGCCTCTACGCGGCGTAGTCTAAGCGCCTCCACCACCCGTCAAGAGAGCCCAGCCCCCACAGCAGCACCAGCCCCTTCGATCACGGCTGCAGCGGCGGCTGCCCCCACGAGCGATGGTGCGGGCGTGAGGCTAGATTTACGTCGTCGCGGCCCAGGTGGGCCCCGCGCGCAGTCCGCCGCCTCGTCACACAACACCCATGCGGATGGGGATGTAGATGCGACGTTGGACGCCGTGTACGTGGAGGACATGCGAGGGGGTGACAGCCTTGCGCGCGAGGCACCGACAGAATCAGGCGGCGCTAGCTCATACGCCGCGCTGCGCCTCATCGATAAGCAAGCGTCACGGCGAGCAGCAGCAGGCAGCCGCGCATTCGAAGAAGCCGAGATTGAGTGCTCGCCCATCTCAACAGACCCGCAGACGCGGCAGCTGAACTCGCTGAACACCACCGCCTCTGTCTACGAGCGCAGCGATCGCCGTGATCCCCCTCTCCCTGCTCCCACCCATCGTCCACATCCTGTTGCTGCTACTCACGCACGCGCTGCATCTACCGATCGCGTGCAAGGCACGCATCGCGACCCCCTCGTTCTGGCCTCCGCTCCTGCGTCTACATCCCCTTCTGCAGCAACTGCCCGTGGCCGCGTTGCTGGCCTGTCCAGCGTGCGAACAGATGGCCAGCGTCACAGTGCTCCCACCGCTGCTGGCAGCAGTGCACGTAGCACCGGCACGCGCGATGCTCTCCGCGACCCCTCCGACGTGGAGGAGACGGCGATCTATCCGGCCAGCCGCAGCCACAGTCGGGGCTCCCGCGCAGGGGCCTCGCAGCGCACACCCTTGCCGATTTCACAGGCAGCAGCGCAGCCATCGGGCACGGGAAGGGAGTTGTCACGACGGGGCCCGAGTGCAGCGGCAGCAGCGGCGGCGTCAGCAGGCTGGCCACTGCAAGAGCATCGTTCGCCGAGCCGTGGAGGCAGGGACGGTGATGGCGGCAGCGGCAGCGCAGCGTTGATCCCCACGCACGCACCATCTCCTTCTACGTCCCGATCACGTTCCAGCAGCCCGTCGCTGCAGCCGCTGCACATTGACGCGGCGCAGCGCCGTCGCGTGCAGTCCTGGTGCGCCCAGCTGGCCGAGGATGCGGGGGCGGTGCAGGAGGCCCTGCAGACGCTTGTAGAGCTGCTCGAGGCGCAGCGCCAGCCGCAGCAGCCCTCCCCCGAGTCTAGCTGCTCTTTGCCACCGACGTATCTGCACGAGCGCCGGCGGTGCGTCGATATCATTCAGGATAGCGGGATGCTGGCCGACACGCAGGTACCGATGCACGTAGTCGTGTACTTCGGCTTCAGTAAGTCGGAGCTGGATGGGGAGACGGACCGCAGTGCCGATGTCGTCTCGCGTGAGGGGAAGAGCGAGCAGGCGTGGCTGCGGGAAGTGGGAGAGCGAACCGAGGTGCTGCGGCTGATGCATCTGATAGGGGATGCCAAGACATGCCTGCGCTACGTGTCGCTGCTGGTGGGCGATGGGCGGGAGCGGCTGCTGCAGCAGTACGTGGATCAACTGAAAGAGAGCCTGCGCTCGTGATAGAGGCATAGATCGAGTAGGACTGGATGACGGTGGCGGTGGTAGTGGCGGGCACACCAGTGGGGTGCGACGTCATGCTGGCTGTTACGCCCGCCGACTCGTGTTGACGTTGGCGCAGAGGTGCAGTGCGCGGCGTCATCTCCCATAGAGGGCAAAGAAGACTAGGCTGACGAAGCCGCCAGCGGGGTAGGAGGGTAAGAGGAGTGGCTGGGTGATGTGTTGCTAGCCGCAAAGCCGCGCTTGCAGCATCAGGCTCATACTGCCTCTCTTCACGCAGCAGCTGCTGCTGTCGTAGTGATGGTGTGCGCTGGGCATCTTGAGGAAGTCTTATAGACGCAATGGCAATATGATCGAGGTTACGGTTAACAGAGCATGTGGTGTGCGGTGACCACGATGAGTATTGCCTCTCCCGGCGTGTGTCTGCGTGTGTGACGCAGTCGGCGCACAGGAAGTGCAGTGCCGCCCAGCTGAACGGGTGCTCTCAACGCAGCTGAGACTTCGTTTGCGTCCCGCGCTGCCGCTTTGCCATCTCTGCCACGTGCACCTGCCGCCATGTGTGCGCTCCACACACAACGCAATCGGCAATCTCGGCCTGTGTCGGCCGCTTCGCTGCCGTTACTGATTAACTGAAACTGCCCCCCTCCCCCCTGTCCCTCTCTCGCACATACACACACACAGCGGTGGCTCAGACTACCGAGCTTCGATCCACAGAATCAACACCAACAACACAGGTGTTTTCGGTTGGCCGCGTTCTGCGATGGAGAGGGCGGGTGCCACCACTGTTGGCAACCGTGGGGGGTGCAGCGACGTCTTCGCAGCGCCACCGCCTGCCGTTGCCTCCCCCTCTGCGTCTGCAGGCAGCAGTGCCACGACGACACCGCGCAGCCACCCATCGGCCGCTTCCTCCCCCTCGCTTGACGACTCCTCCGCTTCCTCAAGCGTCCTATTCCAGCTGGAGCACATTGTAATGAGCGGCGGCGTGGACGATGCGGGGTATCTGCCGCTGCTGTGGTCCGCCGTGGAGGAGTCTGCGCGGGCTTTAACAGGCTGCGGCAGGGCTCACAGCGGTGCTGTTCCTACCGCCAACGGCGCCGGAGACGGGACTGATGAGAAGGCCGTCGGCTCCGTCCACACGCAGCTTGTACGGGATGCCACCGGCCTCCTGTGGGGCGCCGACTACCCAAGCTGGATGGAGGCGCAGTGGGTGCGGCTCGGCGACGCGGGCGAGGAGGAGGGGGAGGAGGAGGAGGAAGAGGACAGTGAAGGTGGTGACCGCGCACCGTCACCGCCACCCTTCAGCCACGCAGGGCTCGCAGAGGCCACCGCGGGGACCTCCGCTAACATCCGCGCTGGCGATTGCGCTCGCGGGGCTTTACGAGCGAATGCAGCAGAGAGCCCAGCTGGCAGCGCAGGGCGTGCGACGGGAGCCGAACCAGTCGCTGACGATTTGCCGCAGCAAGCCGTGCCTGATCTATCCTTCATGATGCAGCATGCGTTGGAGGCCTTTCAGCTGTCCCTCCCACTACACGAGGCACCAGCGCTACCGGTGGAGAACGCTGCCGCGACGCCGTCCGAGTCAGCGCCACCCCCTTCGTCCAGCCACTACGGCGCACGGAGTCCCGTCAACGAGGGGCCCCAACGCTCGGTGGACCTGCTGGCGAAGCACCTCATGGAGGACGCACCGCTGCTGTGGCTACGCCACCTGCTTGTGCCGATGTACCTCCAGTGGACGCAGCGGTGCACCAACACAAGCAGTCGCACAGCGCAAGGCGGCGCGGGCGCGGGGGCGGTGTGCTCTCACCCCTCTTCCGCTGAGTGGGGCGGGGCGTCGGTGATGCACCGACTTCTGCAGTGTCTCTGCGAATACGGCCTCCAGGAAGCGCTTCGAAGGGAACAGCAGCTGGCGGCGGAGGTGCTGGAGCATGTCCGCCAGCGTCCTGCAACGGCGGCACGTGGCAGTGCCAGCAGCCGAGACGGGCCTGCGGCTTCGTCTTGTACCGCTCCTCTGTCGCTTGCTGAGGTGGCGGCGGCGCGCGCGACACTTGGCGACGTACAACGCCGGCAGCGGCAGCACGTCAGCGAGCTGCTGTGCTTCTCAGGCACGCTTGCCCGTGCGGCGCAATCCTTTAAGGTGCTCAGCAGCGGCGGCTTTACATTGCTGACGGTGTTTGCCGTTCGGCTGTTGGGACTCGCTCGAGCGATGTGGGTGGAGTGGGCGTCCACGCGGACAGCCGTGGAACTGAGCCGCAGCGGGCCGCTGCGCACGATGCTAAGCAGCGATGCCGGGCGTGGCACGGGCACGGTGATGTATCTGCGTGATGTGAGCCTGGAGAAGCACGCATCCGACGACGAGGAGGCGGTGCGAGACCAACAGCGGGAGGGGAGCCTGCCTCCCCCGAGTAAGCGGCATCGCGCGGAGTGCAGTGCGGCGGAGAGGAGCGGCCAGGATTCAGGTGAGCCGTCCGTCGCCGACACACTCGCCGCGCTGCGCCACCTTCTCACTACAGCCGCGCGCGAGCACGGCATGCAGCTGTGGCGGTGCTGGCTGGTGTTGTTTGGGCTGTATGGCAGCGATGTGTATACGAACGAGGCCGTCGCCCAGGCGCTGGAAGACGAGGAGCTGGAGAAAGCCGAGGTGCGTCGCATGAGCGGGGCTCAGCAGGCGCAGTGGCGCAAGGCGCGCATGGCGGCCCGTGTCAAGCAGCACGCCCTCTCCGAAACTCACTGGCTGCTGTGCCAGACCATCGTCGTCTACGTGGAGACGGCGATGGAGGGCTCCCTGGCTGTGGAGAAGACCAACGATGGCTCCACGACGGTGCTGTATCGACGACTAATGGCGGAGACGCTACGCAGCTTCTTTAAAGAAGTGCGGGACGCACTGAGGCTGTACGGGCAGGCCATGTCAGCGCTGCGCAGCGGCGGCTTGCAGGACTCAGTCACCGTGGTGTCCGCCGAACTGCAATCCGTCATCAACAACGCCCCGGTCACACAACACGTGTTTCAATGCGTTCTTGCGGGTGCCCTCCGTGGGGCGCCAACGAACGTGGCGGCAGCAGCCACCGCGCCGGCGAAGTCCCGTCGTCTGTTTGGTCAGCAGGCGGGGCTCTTTATATGGCGGCTGTACCCAGTGCTGCTGCGCACGCAGGTGCCGGAGGAGGCCTCGTGGATGAGCAGCAGCGGCGGGTGCTCGAGCGAGTCCACCGGCGCCGTTGGTGCCTTCGTTGGCGCAGCCGGGGATGACGGCGAGGTGGCGGTGGCTGAGTTTACGGAGCAGCAGCACACCCACTGGCGCCGCCAAGGTGCGCAGCTCTCCGCGACTCTGGGCGACGCGGCAGCTCGCGTGGAGTTGCTGCTGACGCGCGCGGAGGAAGTGGGTGCTTCTTCTGCTTCCCCAACCGGCGTACACGATGGAGGGAGTCGAAACTCGGGGGCCGGTGCAGCAGCTGGTGCTACTAACGCCGCAAGCGAAGGTGTCACACACCAGGGCGATGACGGAACCCTTGGTGGCTACGCAGATCTCATGCAGCTCCTTGAAGGTGCCGTGTTCGATGGCGTTGTGGAGCGTGCCGCAGGCGCCGCCGCGGCGAGTGCACCCGATCCTCTCTCTCCTCCGCCCGCTGCTGCCGCCGCGCCCCCGCTTGACGGCATCGCCAGGGGTTTCTTCTCGGTGTACGACGCCAGCTGCTTCTTTGTGTTGCAGCCGGAGCGGCAGCGGCTCTTCACACGCTCCATCCGGGAGCTCGTCGACCTCGTAGAGGCGGACACGACGGTGGCAGGGTGTGACGGTGGGCTACTGTCAACTCTGCGTCGCGACACGCGACTTTGGATGCTGTTGTCGCATGGCGTGCTGCTACAGCTGGAGCGACGCGGACGCATGGCGCACGAGGACGAGGCGCTGCTTGTGACGGGGCTGCTGCCGCTGCTGTCGGCGCTCAGCAGCCGCACGGGGACCGCGCGGCTCTCCGCTTGCGCCTCCGGGTCGGCCGATGCCCGCAGCCGACCGACGACGGAAGGCGGTGCTGAAGGCGAGGGAGCAGCAGACGATGCAGCGGCATGGCCGGCCTGGGCGGACCCCGCGGCTGCCCAGGAGCTTCTTCTCCTCCTTGCGAGTGGCCTCCTGGCGGTGCCGTGGAGCCGCGAGCAGGTCTACATGGCGGTGCAGCGGCACGCCGCACTCTGTGCACGACTCGGCGAGCGCGACACGTCGGCCGATGAAGCCCTCTGCCGCTCCGTAGCTCGAATGCGTCTGTGGTTTGCGACCGACAGGGGCGCACCCGGTGGAGCTTCCTCCTCTCATGTGCGGAGAGACGCCGCAGCTGCTCATGACGTATGGGGCTTCCCAGGATCTGCACACTCCCCAACTTCGCCCACCGCTGCAATGTCGGATGGCTTCTCGGGCGGCGTCGGCATCAACTGCGGCCGCAGCGCTACTGCGCTCCCCCGGATCTGCGATGCCATCGATGCTCACCTTCAACAGAACGACGCTTTCCTTCGCCAACTCAGCAGCGGCGCCGGCGGGGCACCGGAGAAGAACGCGAGGACAGCCGACGGCGGGCCTGCGGCTGACTTGACAGAGGAAATGGTGGAGGCGTACTTTCAGTCAGCTCTGGACCGCCATGCGCACGTGACCGCGGACTTCACGTCTGCTGCCGGCGCGTACGGCCTGCTGATGGTCGTCGGTGCATACCGCACGCTGAGCCGCTCCCTGTATGGCTTACGTGCATCGCTGGAGGAGCAGCGGCGGATGGCGCGTGACGATGACTTCAGAGAGTTTGTCGGCCGCTCCGCAACATTCTGCGCCTCGGACGACATCAACACCGTTCGCGCACTCCTTACCGTCGTGCACCGCTGCGTATTCGTGGATCACTGCCAACCGATGGGCCTCTTGCGGCTCTGGTTGGGCTACTTGCAGCATCTCTTCCTCTGCGTGGTCCCGCTGCCGTCCTCCTCATGTGTGGGCGACGGCGGCGGGCGTGACGAGACGTTGACGCTGATGCCGAGCAGCTGGCAGCGAAGGCACCACGTTGTCTCGCTCTTCGGCTCACGAGAATACCGAACGGGATGGCGTGCGCTGCAGCACGACGGCGCGCCGTCGTCGCACACGCGCCTGCGTGAAGTGCTGGGGGAATGTCTGGCGGACCTTCTCGTCATGCCCTACCACACGCCGGGCCGGAAGCTGACGACTGCAGCAACGTCGCAGGGCTTCCACTTGCCGGCGGAGGAGGCGCCTGCTGCTGCATCGATGCTGCTGTCGCGTACGTCTGCCGTCCTGCAGCACACCCTTCCACACGCCGTATTGGAGGTGCTGTGTGAGCTGCTTCACATACCGATGGACGCATGCCACACCGACGGAGGAGAGAGCGTCAGCGCAGCAGCGCAGGCCGCATCGGCGCCCGGCACGTCGTCCGCCGCTGCCGTGGAGGCGTGTGGGGCGGCAATTGAGAAGAGCTTCCTGGGCCTGGCGGGGCTCCTCGCGTTTCTGAGGCGCTTAGAGCTGCTGATGGTCCCGGGAAGCCTGCAGGACCGGCGACTGGAGCATCTGCTGCGATGTATATACGTTGCCGCGGATGCGGCCGCCGTCGGTGTCTGAGACGACGTGAGGGACGTGTTGGAGGCGCTGGTGGGGACCGCCTGGGCACTTCACCTTCAACGGTATCAGTGAGTCGCACAGCCGCTACGCAAGCGCGCGTGTGGATACCCAAGCAGATAAGCGTCTAACAGGATACTTGCCTATATGCATAGAGGGAGTGAGAGCCGTGCGTAGGTGGTGGCGGAGGAGGGCGGGGTAGGGAGAGGCGATGGCATCCAGGCTTCCACTACAGCGGCATGGCGCCATCCCTTTGCCCTCTCGCTGCGCACTTTGCCTTGCTGCCCCAGCACCCCTCACACATCGCGAGAGGCCGGGCGTCGTCCCGCTGCCGAGAGCCGCGCTGCACCGCCGGCGGTGTGTCTCAGCGCTGTGATCTCTCGCCATCTTGACTCTTCGCTTCTTACGCCCCCTACCTCCTTCCCTCACCCGCTGCCCGTCACGGCGGCGCATCATCACAAAGTCATCGGCGTGCTGCTCGAGACTGCCATTGCTTACTTCTATATTTAGGCCCCCTCCCCTCCCCTCTGTTGCCGGCTGCGCCTGCCTCTTGCAGAGGCACTCCGCCATTGAGGCCTCAGCCCCATCTTGCCGCGCCCACTGCCCGTCACGGCGTCGCTCCGGCACCGTCAGAGAAGACGAGGCAGGTAGCCACAGAAGGCCATGGAAGGCGCCCCCGCTGCACAACCCCCTGTCGACTCCCCCAGTAGCTTCCGCGCGGAGAGCGAAGCCAGCACCGCTTGGAGGCCCCTACACCTCCGCTCCCGCCAGCCAAGCCCTCCCATCACCCCACACGAGCACCCGGAGCCAGCGCGACAGGCATCCACCGCGTCCTCCTCGCCCTCCACGTTGCGCCGCTCTCAAAGCCTAACAAGCAGCCCTGCGCTGCTCTACAACCAGCGGAGCAGTGAGGAGAAGGAGGAGCCGCCCAGTGAAAGTGCCGGTCAGGCGAAGGCCACCGCTACGGCCGCTGGGCCCACCAACCGCAATCGCAGCCGCGGCGGAGTCCTCCGTGAAGATCAAGGCTTTCACGCTCTGCCCGCGCATCAGCGACAGCTGTACCGACCCGAAGTGCGCTCCTGCGGGCACCCACAGCCGATCTATCTGAAGGTGCCATTGGGGCAGGGGAGCACGGGCCCATCACCTTCGCCTCCCATGCCTGCCCCTCCATCTCCACAGGATGCGGAGCGGATCGACGCGAGGAGTGCGCCGCCGAGAACGCACCCGGAAGTAGACGAGACAGCAGCGCCTCGCAGGGGGACCGCACCGGCCGCAACGACGACGACACCGCCGTCGCTGCCACTCGCCCTCAGCCCAACAGATCCGGCATCCGCAGGTGCATCGGAGACGCAAATACAAGAAGCTTGTGCTGGCGCGGGGACTCGGCCCTGGACGCACGGCACGCTGCCGTACGCAGTTGAGAGCGCGCGTGCGGCCAACACGCCGGAGTCGTTGACCGAAGCTCCGCTGCACGCACCGACGGTGCCGCCCAACGTGGATAGCAGTGTGGGGCAGCGTAGCCCGTGTGGGGCCGTGCAAGGCGAGAGGGCGAATATCAGCGGAGATGAGCCATCGCCGCGGCCGCCGTCGTCTGCCGCACCGCGTCGCTTCGCATATCTTTGTGCCTCCTCCTCGTCCTCGTCGGAAGGGGAGGACCCCCCGCTTGCGTCACCGCCCCCCGAAGCTAGGCGCACAGCCGCTGGCGAGCCGTCGCCAGCGGAGCACGATGATCATTGCCGCCCCCCGTCCCTTACGCCAGCGCAGTCTGAGGCCTCTCATCCGACGGCTGCCGTGCCCGGCCCGAGCTCGTTGTGTGGTACCGCTGCGTCCTCCGACGAGGACAGGGGAAACGACCACACCGCGACCTTCACGGAGAGACTCGATGGCGCCAGCGGGGCCCACCAATCCGACTTGCACGGCACCCGCCTTTGGCGGCTGGGCGTGACACCGGTGAGCGAAGTGGACGGAGCCGCAGCAGCAGCAGTCGCGGCAGAGGCAGCGGTGGGCTCCGCCTCTGGCGGCTCCAGACTGCGGAGGGCTGCTGCGCACAGTGGGATCCGCAGCAGTAGCAGCAGCAGCAGCAGCAGCGGCGGCGGCGGATCGCGCAGTCGCGAAGAAGTAGCTGACACTCCGGAGCGGGAGCCGCAACGGTCGCACTCGGAGGCGCTGCCGATGCAGTCCGACAGTTTAGTGGATCCAATGGACGTGGAGGAGCTGTCGGACCGCGATGTGATAGACGCGGATGAGGACACTAACAGCGACAATGCTTTGGATGACAGCGCGCTGAGGAGCGGAAGTGTTGTGGAGGTCGGCGACGACGACGACGTGCGCGCGGAGGAAGAAGAAAGGGGAGTGGCCGTGTCAGCCGCTGCTGCTGTGCACGCGACGAGCGTCAGCGTCGGCCCGTTGGCCTACGCCTTGCAGCCTCAGGCCACCTCCCCGCCAGATCAAACGCTTGGGTCGGAGCACGCCAACGCGGCTCAGCGCTCGACGTTGGGAGGCGCTTCAGTCAGCGTGGCGCACCGTGCATTGATAGCGCCTGTCATGGAGCCCGTGCTGCTGCGCGATGCGCTGCCGGGCTCCGTCTGCACGGACTACTCCTCCACAGAGGATGACCACCGCGCAGCGGTGCACCGTGCTGCAGCGGGGAGCTCAGCGTCCATGCGACCTGTCGAGGGCGAGGGTTGGCTGCCCGCGCTCACCATCCGGCACTCCGCTGAGGCGCTGAGTGAGTGGGGGTCCACGGAACGGCAAGCGCACGACGGCGCGAGGCTCGCCGGTGAAGTGTGGCGTGGCGAAGCGTGGGGGCTGTGGCAACAGGAGGGGCAGTCGACCAGTGTGGATGCTGCGCCGTGGGAGTTCTCGGCGCTGGGCGGTGGTGAGGAGAACAGGAGGGGGGTGACCACTCCGAGCAATGCAGGCGTGATGGAACGTGAAGCCGCGGCATCAGCAGCGGCGGCGGCAGTGGCAGACAACACCACTGTCGCCGATGACCACACTGGTGTGGCGCGCCAGACCGTTGCCGTGGCAGAGACGCGAGACACCGTCGACGGCGAGGCTGCGGAGAGCGCGGCGACTGAAATGCCAGTCCGCTCCTCCGGGCCTGCGTCGGTGGTGTGGGCAGAGGAGGAGCCCACACGCGCTGCTGAGTTGGTGCTCGACGCATCGCGTGGGTCAGCGGAGGTCGCTGATCGCAGCCACATGCCGCTGGCGGCAGCCGGGGTGCCGCTTACAGAAGTCCACAGCTGTGGCGAAGGCGGAAGCGCGCGCTCCACATTGCCGAGTGACGTGGAGGACGTTGACGCGGAGCCGGACGTGGCGGCGACAACGGAAGACGCCCTCCCTCCACCCCTAAGAACGGGCCCCGGAGTGTGCGGGGCGTCAGCGCGGGACGGCGAAGGTGCGGCGATGGCGTCGACGTGTCCACACCCAACCGAATCGCTCTTGGCGCAGGAGGCTGCTGTGGCGGCGCCTTCCCCCCCTCCCCCTCCGCTACACACATCCCGGGAACGCGCGACACGTCACGCCCCGGCGCCGGCACACGCCTCGTCGTCGAGCTCGCCATCTTCCTCGTCGCCCGCCTCTAACGCCAGCGGCCCATATCGCACCTTGGAGGTCCATAGTCCGCCACGGGCGCCTGTGAGGAGTGCTGGTAGACACGGTGACCGTAGCAACGGTCATCGCCGTGAGCAGGACCATGAAGTGGGCAGTGCGGAGGATGCTGAGTCAGCGGCTGAGGTGGTGGCCAGCGACGCAGGCGATGTAGGTCGCGATGTGCTGCCACCAGGGGAGGTACTGGAGCAGCAGCAACAGCAGTTTAGCGTGGCCAGCTCTCGTTGCCCGCTAGTCTCCCGGGACCTCCTGGATGATGTGGAAGGCCTGAGCGAGGTTGGCGCTCTTGAGGATGAGGCCAGTGGGGGGGTGCAGGCGGTGAGCTGGACAACCGCGGTCGCCGCGAGCGCGCTTGGCGCTGCGGCTACTGCGAATGGAGATCAGGGAAGCATGAAGCCTCCGTCTGCTCCACAGCAGAAGCGAGACGGGGTGGAGTACATCCGGCAGTGTCGTGACGCGGCGGCCGCTGCGGATCGAGCTGTCTTGCAGGAGCTGGAGATGGATGGCCGCCGAGATATCATGACGGGCATGCTAGAGGACCGGAAGGCAGTGCTTCGGGAGGAAGCCGCTGCTTACGCGGTGCTGCTGCTCACGATACAGCGCCACCACCGCAGCTGCGATGTTGGTGCCAACGCGGGTGCGCAGAAGGCAGCGACATCTTTACGATGGCAGCATCAGAGGAATGAGGGTTCACCGCTGCTTCCGCCATCTCCGCCGGCGCCAACCAGCCGACAGGAGGTGCAGGCGCTGCTGCGTACTCGCGGTCTTCCTGGCGCGCCGGCAAGCGGCATCGTCAGCGCTGCCGTGTTCACCGACGAGCTGCTGCATCGCGAAGTGATCGAAGATGATGAGGTGCGCTCGCGCACGATGCTCCGACGGCTGCATCAGTGCGAGTGGGATGCCTTCTGGTCGTCGTCCATCCGCGTTCATGAGTCCCTGGCGTGGCAGCGCATCGTAGATGAGGAGCAGCAGGACCGTCAGCGCGTGCACGCGTTGGATGTGGCCGTGGACGACGAAGTGGAAGGTTTACGCAGCATCGGCCGCGAGCTGGCGATGTGCCGCGTGATGGAAGAAGAAGAGCGCCGCGAGGTGATCGAGTTCGCGGAGAAGGTCGGCCGCCAGCGGCTGCTTGACCTCCACTGGCGCGGGCTGGCGGCGCGCTTGCGGCAGCGGGAGGCACTGCAGTGGTGCCTCGACCTCGCCTTCACCGACGCGGTTGATGATTTGTCGTTTGAGGAAACGCAGGCCCGCGAAGAGCTCACTGTCGAGGCGATTCGAGAGTGGACAGCGCTGCTAGAGTCATCGAGCGGCACTGCGATACGGCGCCAGCAGCGCCAAGATCAGCGGCGGCGAAGCGGGAAGCACGAGCATGCGCACCGTAAAGCAGAGCTACAGCCGTCCAACATGCAGGGCGAAGATGCGGCTGCCCCACCGCGCCGCTCGAAGCGAGTGGGTGCGGTGGGTGCCACCGCCGAAGACGTTGACGTCATGGTCGGCCTGCAAACGAGCAGCAGCGACGACAGCCGTTTTCACGCGGAAGGCGGGGAGGGGGTAGCGTCACAATCGTCGTCTGCCGCCACCCCTTCGGTGTCTATCGCAGCTGAGCCCGTCTTCCACGATGAGAGCAGCCACAGTGGCGACTGCCACCACCGCCATGCCAACACAGCCCCGCAGCTATTCCAGTGGGACCCGACCTCTAATTCAAATCCCACGACACGCACCTCGAACAGCCACCCTTCACAGCTGCAGCAGCCGCCATCCCACTCGCACTCTGCGCCGTCGCCGTCGCCGCACCTTACCAATGTGACGGCTCTCACCATCACCACCACCACGACGCACACCACGCCGTCCTCAAGTCTGCTGGCAGGCAATCAGAAGGGTGCGACGGCCGTGCAAGCGGGTGGACGAGCGCCAGGGAGCTCAACGGAGAGTCGGCGATCCCCCACGACAGTGCTGCCCACGTCGCGGCAGCTGCAGGCGCAGGAGGGCATTGGCCCAGCTGAGGCGAGCGCACTGCTGCACGCGCTGCAATGTGCGGAGAAGGCGGCTCGAGAGCAATGCCAGCGCGACTTCACGTCGTGTAAGGCAGCGGCGGCGGCGACGGCAGCAGAGCACGAGGGAGGCCGGGAGACGGGGCCGGGTAACACGCGGAAGAGCGGTCGCCATCGTCGACAGTACACGGGGGCCTCTGTGGAAGAAGAAGAACCTCGAAGACGCCGGAAGGATGAGACGATGCGGGGGACGAGCGCCGTCGACGCGGTGCCAGCGAGCGTCGAGCACGCTGTAGAGGCACCTTCGGTGAAGCACCACAGACGTGCGTGCACCACGCCACCCCCGTCGGCGCGGCGCAGCCCCTTCGCCGTCACCCGTCATACCATCCCATGCTCGCTACGCCACTCCCCAGCGCAAGGCTATCACGCTCTCGTGCGCAGATACATGAGCCCTCGACTGCTGTCCGGCCGGCGATCACCGAACGCGGGCAGCTCTCCGACAGCAGCGAAGGCGACGGCGTCATCTTCGCCTTCGTCTGCACCATTGTCAGCCGCGACGGCGTCTCCGCGCCGCTACGATGATCGTGACGTGTATGTGTACGACGCGGTGACCTCCCGGAAGCCGCGCTCGGCGGGGCGTGTGTGTTCTGCAGAAGCACCACGGTTTCCGTGGGATGCGTCGGCGGCAAGTGGCCTCCGCGTGGTGAACGGCGAGGACGGCGACATCAGCAGTGACGACAACCATCCACCGTCCGCAGCAGCCGCATCGAGTGCGGAGTCGCCTGTCATGCCCACGCCAGCACGCGCGGTCTTTCCAGATCGCCGCAGCCGCCAGCAGGTCCGCGACAGCATCGGCAGTGCCGCGCTGCCACAGCGGCAGCAACAGCAGCCACCGGCTGTGATTGAAGTCATCACGGACAACTGCGTCCCGCCCGCGCAGGGGCTTTGTAACACGCGTGATGTATCGCTCTCTCCCCTCAGCTCCACTGGCGGCACGCCCAGCGGTGGTGGTCAGCGCACTCCCTTCTCCCATGCCGCTCCGACAGCGGCGTGGACGAGTCGGGTGGAGCAGCGGCGGCTGGACCGGCTTGGGGCGATGCTGCTGTCGAGCGCCAAGCACGGTGACGACTCCAAGGTGGAGTGTGATGTGCGGATGACACCGGGCTGGCACAACGCTGGCACACAGGCGGAGGGAGAGGCGTACGCGTATTGTAGCGTGGATCAGTGTGGCTGCTCGCGACGCCGTCTGCAGGAACCATCCGGGCCGCTGCTGATCACGCGCCTGCCGTTTGAGAGGGGCCCCGGCGTGTGGCCCTCCGCTCCCAGCGAGCGGGAGCGCCTCAGCCCCTTCAAAGGCAGCGGCGCTGCTTCGGCAGCAGCGGTGGGGTTCACAGCGTCACCCTACATCCCGGCGCGCGTTGAGCCTCATATAGTCGTCACGACTTCACCGCCCCGCCGTCGCCGTCGTTCACCAGCCCCGACGACGCTCGAGAGGGCCTTTGAGCAGGCGACCCGCGCCGGGGACGTGGTGCACCTGCCCACCACCGTGGCAGAGCTTCTACGGGGCCCGCAGCACATCCGTCTTCCCGCCCCCGCTCCCTCACGGTCCCTTAACAACAGCTGGAACGACTATGAGGAGGGGGACGGCCTCAACGATGAAGAGCGAGGCCCGGAGGCGAGGCGGTGTTCAGCGCAGTCACACGTGCAATCCCCGACTCCCGCGCCGCGATGCAGCAGCCAGCCATGCTACAACTACGTGGACGTCTTCTACAAGCAGCTGCAGCGCGTGGCATCACCACAGGAAATACATCGAGCCAGTCCGAGGCCCGGAGCCGCGGTGGAGGCCCAGCGCTATGTTGCGGAGCGGTGTGCAGCAGTGCAGGCTTGCGAGGTGCGCCACGAGCTTCGAGAAGTCCTCCGGCCGCGCGTAACGCCGATGCCACGAGCGACTCGTGTGGGCAACGAAGTTGATCGCACTGGGCGGGTGGCCGAGTCGAGACACCCGCGCCCATCCTTCCAGTGTGATGATGGGCCCTCCGACGACGACGCCGCGAGGGTGGGCGGGGTGGAGTGCTGCTTTGATGACGACGTCGTTGTCCTTTGCTCGGCCTTGGCAAGCCAAGTGAAGCGGGAGCGCACGACGGCACGTCGTCGCCAAAGTCAACAAGAACGGCAGCAGCAGCAGCAGCCGAGAGAGGTTGCTCTTCGTAAGGTACATGCACGACCGTCTGAGCAGCGCATGGCACCCCGGCGCTCACCCTCGCCGACTGCTGCCACTCGTGGCGCTCAGCACTCACGAACACCACCGCAGCGGCACAGCAGTGCTCCACCGCCTCTTACACCGCCATTCGTCCAGGATGGCTACAGAGTCTTGCGAGCGCCGACGCCGTCCTACTTGCAATCACGGACACCGTCGCAGCCGCAGCGTGCGCCAAACTCCTTCGCTTCATCTCCAAGTCACGCAAGCAATTCGCGGCACGCTGCCGGTACGATGCCGCTGGGACGATGTCACACCGGACTGGCGCCCCCTACGCCAGCTACCCCGCTCGTGAGGGCGTCGTCCAACGTGTTTGGAAGCCCGTACGAGTCGCGGAGCCTTTACATTGACACGAGTGCGCTGTCCGCACATCGCCGCACCACGCACCACAACAGCGTTGCTAAACTAGCCGGTGAGGGGAGCACCCACCAGTGAGGCGCGTCGCCCCCGGCCCGCCGCGGTGCCCGCGATGAGCGGCCGACGAGCGCGCACGACGATGCTGTGGAGCGGCGCCACCCCCTCACAGAGCCGAAGACGCAGTGGGCTGAGCCCTCTGCAGGCGTGCAGCTCTTCTGATCTCTTGTACTTGAATTTTTTCGTTGATGCTTCGGTGCGTTGTTTCTCGGGTGGCAGCCCGCCGGCGTAGTTGGCGCCGGCGTCGCAGGCCGCCGTGCCCGCACTCCTGCTGTGCGTAGTGAAGCTGTACCAAGCACTGGACGGCGCCTGAGATGATGCCGTGCGTTGTATCGACAACCCTTTCCTTTGCCTCTAGAACTTGCTTTTAAATGATGATAGTAAGAGAGAGAGAGAACCGAACGACGGGATGGGAGACGCTTGCTCGGCTGTTGCCACGTCCCTGCCCGACCGCGGCGGCACCTTCATCGGCGTCATCGTGCCTGCCCTGCACCGTGCGCTGCTCTCTGCGTAGCCGCCCGTGGCCATGCGAGGGCGGTACACCGGGGGAACACTGCTTCAAGTCAACGATTTCTCTAATCACTCTTCATCCTCCACTCACCCACTCATTCACCCACACACACACGCACACGCAGAGAGAGTTCAAATAGCTGCTATCATGGAGCATCCGGTCGCCTGCCAGGGCTGCGGCGCGGGCACCACGACCGCCTTCCAGTGCCCGCTCTGTCAAGCTGAGGGCGCCACCGATCGCGGCTTCTTCTGTTCTCAAGAGTGCTTCGCCAAGAAGTGGCTCGAGCACCGCAACACGCTGCATAGGAGCGGCGTCGTGCGTGAGCGCAAGCCGGCGGCGGCGGCTCCGCCAGTGGAGATCGCCGCATCCAAAAGAGGGGCGAAGCGTGCTCGTGCAGCCGCCGAGGGGCGCGAGGGGAGCAGCGATGAGCTTTCATCTTCGAGGAAGTCTGCGACGGTGTTTCCGCCGTGGCCGGCGCTGCCCTCCGCCACCGCGTGCGCGGAGCACCACTGGGCCACCGTCACACCGGCTCTCCCGCTCGACGTGCCACGCGCTGTGGTGCGCCCTGCGGCAGCGAAGGTGGCGAAGGGGGCCGGGGCCGCTGAGCACCGGACCGGCGATGAGGAGTACCTGTGGGCTGCTCTGCTCTCCGCCGCGCAATACACCGTGGCGTCCGTGAAGGCAGATGCGGCCATGCAGGTGCTCGTGGTGGCGGGAGATGTGTACAGCGCCCACGCCTTTGCCTGGGCGGCTCGCTGCGTAGGGCTGACGGGCATGCTGCAGCTCGCAGTTGCGAGCCTGCCCCCCAGCAGCTCCAGCGACGAAGACGAAAGCGCTGAAGACGCCCTGCGTCGCGCCCCGTGTAAGTACTTCACGCCGCATAAGCGTGTGGTGATTGCCACCTCGGCCGTCGTGCGGGCAGCGGCGTTGCGCGAATCGAAGGCGGCGACGGCGGTCAGCGGTGCTGCGTCGCTGTGGCTCACGGCGAAGCCGGAGCACGCACTGCTGCTGACGCTGCCGGACGTGACGGAGCCTGCGGATCTGCAGGGCGTACAGACGCGTGCCGTTTTTTTTACCGGCGCCAACGGCACCGGCGAGGACGAGGACAACGATGAAGCGAAAGGTGGGACCGTGGGCTACACCTACTCGAACGTGGGAGCAGTGTGCGACGATGGCACGCCGCTGCTGTGGAGGCCCCTGACGCTGCCGGCCCCGGGCACGTCTGTCTCCGTCCCAGCCGCAACGGCAAACGTGGGCGGCGGCGATGGAGCGGAAGCGGAGCGTGTGGCCGTGAGCGACGCCCGTCAGCTCGGCCCGCAGCACGATCCTGCGACCCGCTTCGACGACGAAAGCAGCACCTGCCTCGCCAACGGTGATCTTGCTGGGGCGCTGCATCGCCTGGTGCACCGCTATGAGTGCCGGCCCGGCCACTTCGAGTCGACCTTGTATTATCTGTTGTGCGCCAACTGGGGGGCGGCCAGCATCGTGCATGCCCACCACCGCCTCGCGTACATCGCGCGCTTCTTCAGCGATCAGTCCGCGCGCTTCGAAGCGAAGAAGGACGCAACGCTGGCGGATGCGGCGCTGCGGGCGGTGGCGGCGGTGGTGCGCCTGCTGCCCCGCATGAGAGATGCGGTTGCCGAAGATGCCGTCACAGCCGCAGCAGAGGCAACGGAGAGCAAAGGCAAACGGAAGAAGACATCAAAGACGGCGTCTGTCTCGGATGCCGCCGCGGACGAACGTGAGGCGCCCTCCACGATGCCCACCCTGGCGACCACCACGCGTCCAGCTCTCCCCATCACCGACGTCAGCCCCCCGTCCACGTCGGAGGTGGCGCGTCTGGCGGGCTACTACACGCACCTCCCCAATGTGCAGCTGCAGGCGACGGTGTGCCATCTCTACGCGGTGGCGTCCCCGGCGGTGCTGGACACCTTCGCCCGTGCCTGGGGGCTGCACCGGTACCTTCCCGGTCCCTCTAGCCTTGTGGAGGCGTGTAAGGCACGCAGTGCAGCGGTGCTGCGGGTGCGGCAGCGCTACACAACCAGGCTCGACGCCCGTTACGCCGAGTTCTTGGTAACGCTGATGCACCTGGTGTACGACACGGTCGGGCCATACTCCCTCAGCGTCGACGAGTTGCGACGCCGCTTGCAGTGGGACTTGACGCTGGCGCACGACGCCGGCTCGCTGGAGAGCTACTTGCAGTGCTGCGCGCTGCTGCCCAACGCGGAGGGGCTGCGGCTGCCGACGGCAGTGAAGCAGAAATCCAAAGTGGTCGCCGCCGAGGCCCCGGGTGCGGGTGGGTCGAGCAACAGCACCGCTGTGAAGTCGCTGTCAAGTCGTCAGCAGCCGCAGCTGGGCCGCAAGCAGCGCGAGACACCGCAATCCCGCATTGAGAAGCTGCGCTGCTTTGCAGTGAAGACGACCGCCTTCGCGGAGAAGAACTTCGGCTTCATCGAGCTTCCGTGGAGGCCCTTCCCGATCACGGGCGAGCGTCAGCGGCAGGTGGACCGCTTGCACAAGGCTGCCATGGAGGAGGTGCTGATGGCCATGCCACGTGTGCCACGACCCATGTACATCGGTGATGTTGGCAACCTCATCGGCAAGTGGGCTCACTTCAACGCACGCTTTGACGGTGCGCTGGGGGCTACGCTGCAGGTCTTCCTCGAGGCTCACCCCGAGGCTTTCCGCGTGGTGGGCCTACTCGTGACGCGCCGCACGGCGGGCACGACGGAGCCGGTGCGCATTCGCTTCGACGCAGAGGAGGAGCACGGTGACGCCGCCAACGATGACAGCGACGACGAGCGCACGAGCGGCAGCCGTGCGCAGAAGGGCCGAGACCGCCAGCTGCTCACCGGCCAGGGAGGGAAGAGCGGGAAGGCGGCCATCGAGCTGCCCGCACGCGCACGGAAGAAGCGTGCGGTGAAGGAGTTCAACCGGGAGCGGTTTAACCGAAACTACAAGTCGGTGGATCCGTCGGCGCGCGTGCCCGGCTACGTGAAGCGCGGCCCACGCCGCATCAAGGGCCGCGGCAGGAAGGCGAACAAACGCGTGGTGAAGCGCGGCAACTGAGCACCCTCGCTGCTGCTGAGCCATCCATCACCGCTGCGCTAACCTAAACGAACGAACCTATGATAACGGGGCCGTAGCAGCCTCAGTTAATGTGAGCCATAACCATCTAAAACGTCAACCATCAACTGTCGAGCAGAGACCCACGCGTGCCGTCACGCCTTTGAGCGGGGCGGTGCCAGTTTGACGGAGTTAACGCAGGGGTTGCGCCTTCGGCTTCCCCCTGCCACGAACCCTTCCCCTTCGCCCCCCCACCCCACCCACCCACCCAACACACACATACACACACATTCATTCCGATGAATCTCCTGAGCATCAAAGTGGAGTGGGGGTGGGGTGGGGTACATGTCTGCGACCAACGCCTTCACCTGTGTGTAGCGCCGGACCCCTCCAGGGGGGAAGGGGGGGAGAGAGAGAACGGCGGCGTGCGACGCAGCCAATGCGAGACACTTGAAGCTCTACTGATCATCATCATCCACCACTTCTTCGATTCGCTCCCTTTGCCTTCTGGTCTTGTCGACGCAGCGTATCGCGCCCCTCCACTGCTGCCAACACTGCTGCATCTGTGTGTGTGTGTGTGTGTGTGTGTGTGCCCGTTTTGAAGTCCCCACGATGTGGCGACGAAGCGCGCTGCTGCGCTGCGTCACGGCAGGCGTGCCCGCCGGTCCCCCCAACACCGCTTGCACTTCGTCTTCGTCGTCGGACACCACCGCGGCGAACGAGCGCTCACTTTTAAGAACTCTGATTCCCATGCGTGTGCAGGCTCCCGGCCCCGCGTCCACCTACCTCCGCCACGCTTTCATCCAGAAGGAGTGCCTCATCCACCGCTTCCTAGCCGCCTTGGAGCACGTTGCGCTGCCATCGCTGCCACGCATGCTGCTGGCCGAGGGCCTGCAGCGCCTGCTCGAAGGCGAGTGCCCGCAGCGCGAGTTGAGGGCGCTGTTTGAAGAGGCGGAGATGGAGTGCCGCAAGATGCTTTTGCAGCTGGATGTGAGCAGCACCGGCGAGGCCCCGTATCACAGCCCGCACATGGATGCAACGGAGCGGGCTGCGTGGCGGGCGGTGCAGTTCGATCCCCTTGTCCGCGTCCTTGCCTACGAGCTGCGTGCCGCGGCGGGCTACTACGCGCGGATGATGTCCGTGACCAGCGACCCCTACACCCCTGCCTCCGTGCTCGTGCGCACCCTCATCGCCTCAGACATGCGCACCGATGACGTACTGGTGAAGCTGATGCTGGCCTTCGAAGCGTGGCCGCGCGATGTGAAGACCGGGGCGCGGGCGGCTCTGGGCCCGCCCATGCCGCCACGCATGGAGGAGACGGTGAAGGAGCTGCTGCTGCTGGAGCGAGACGCGTTTGGCGAGTTTCGCTTTGACCCGCGCGGCGACAGCCACCACCTCGTGCAGGCGCTGAAGCTCGCCGACGTCACCAAAACTCCGGCGGCCTTCTGCCTTCTGCTGGACCCGCTCATGAAGGCGTACGGCAACTTCTCTTTGGAGGTGGAGGAGATCTACAAGGGCCGGTGGAACCAGTACAAGCTGCGCTGCGCACCGGAGGATCACCGCGTGGACGCGGCACTGCCGCTGTGCGAGACGGTTAGCACGACGGACGCCGTCACCGGTGGCGAGCTCAGCATGCTGGTGCACTACGACGCTCCCATCTGCCTTCGCCACAAGGCTTCGTCGAGGGAGGCGAAGGGCAACTACGGCCACACGGAGGTCTTTGAGTTGGCCATCGAGAACACGAATCGCTCGTACTGGGAGAAGTATTTCATGGATCGCTGACGCGCGTCACACCACCACAGTAACACAAACGATGAATGACAGCGAGTCCGCGCCGCCTGGCGAAGGCTGACGGACGTCGCCAGTGCGGTGGCGCACAGCCAGCTGCCGCCCCTTCCTCTCTCTCCCTCCCCTCCTGCCTCCATTTTGAAGTGAAGGTGGGATTGCTCTTATCCTCGTGTGTACCAACGCTGCCACGGGGCTGCTGCCACTGCTCGCCCCGCCCC